>VCCN01007221.1:977861-988437 GCA_006491835.1 Architeuthis dux
ACACACAGGACTCAATGATATAAATAAAATCTCAGTGACTATCCTTAAGAAACTCTATACAGCATATTAGCATCATGTACTTACTATAATTGTGACGGGTTGGGGGTGGGAATGGGGTAATGAGCAAAGGCAAAAGAAGTAATGAAGGGGGAGATGGGGGGAGAGAAGAAATAATGAGAGAAGAAAAGAGTGAAAATCAGACGAAAAGAAAGTAAAACAATTAATGAAAGGGAAAATTTGAAAAATACTGAGGAAGCCGCTTATTGTGATTACTTTGGGACAGGGTCTTTTTTGATAACAATAACCGGATGATTATTAGACAAAGAATATAAAGATTGGAAAAATTTATATCCATTGTTATAAATTCATTGTTATGTTATTAATTTTATTGTTATGAACAATTTTACATTATAAAAAATTAATATGAAATTTATTGATAATTTATAAATAATTTTTAATTCATTTCAGATGAAGAGTTTGGGATCAACTGATTTTGATAACAATAACCGTTTGATAACATTATCTGTGATTATAATAAACGGCTCCCTCTGTGGTGGGAGAGAAAAATCGAAGCAACAGTAAGAGATAGAAAGTAGATGAAGGAGGGGGAAAGATTGAAAAATGAGGCATAATAAAGTCATGGAAGAAAAAGAAAAGAATGACAAAGAGGAAAGAGAGGAGAAAAAAGTAAGAGAATGTGGAAGAGAAACAAGGAAATAAAATAAAAATGATTGAGAAGAAAAGAATAGAAAATGGCAGAGAAAGTGAATAGGAAAAGAAAAAATAAAGAATAAAAAGGTGAGAGAAGATAATAGAAAAGGAGAAAAGGATAAAGATAGAAAGAATGAAAAGAGAGAGTGAAAAACTATAATGAAAGAGCAAAAAAAAGAAAGAAACCAAAAAGAGAAAGTGAAGGAACTGTAAACAGCTAAAACGAGAGAGAGGAGTTGAAAGAAAAGAAAAAAGAAAACAAAAGGAATACAGGAAAGAAAAAAAAGAAGGAAAAATATGAAAGAACAAAGAAAGAGATAGTGAAGCTGAGGAAGAATGAAAAATAGAAATCAGGTAGAGACCTAGAAAGAAAAATAGACAAAGAGGACAAAGACAGAGAAAAGAAAAAAGGGAGAAAAAGAAGAGAGAAGAAGAAAGAAAGAAAAGCAATATGAAATAAAGAATGGAGAAAGGTAAATGAAGAAGAGAAATGATTGAAGAAGACGGGGCCAAATTTTGAAGGGAAAACAGAAGAAAAGGACTTGGAACAAAATTTTGAAGGGAAAACAGAAGAAAAGGACTAGGAGCCAAATTTTGAAGGGAAAACGGAAGAAATGACTAGGTGCAAAATTTTGAAGGGAAAACAGAAAAAAAGGACTAGGAGCCAAATTTTGATGGGAAACCAGAAGAAAACTCTGTGCCGTGACACTTTAGTATGTCTAGGTGTTTTTACCTTCATCCTAAATGTACTTGTTTTTATACAACTTACTAATTCGGGCCACTGTTTCTATGGCAACGAATAACAGAGCAATCCGAAATAAAGAGTAAGCCTTCTGTGAGAATCGAACTCACATCCTCATTGCTAGAGGGAGACTAGTTTACACCTAGCTGCTTTTACCAATCGGCCACGAAGACTTCATGGATTAGCAGAAGCTGATTTACATTTAATAACTCACTCCCTACAATTGACTCTCTGCACCATATTTTATGTTGTTTTACATATGAGACCTAGTAGTCTTTTTTATAAATCAATCTTTACAATATTTCATCCAATAATAATAAAGATTGATCTCTAGCTGTGTCGCGAAATTAAGTATGATACTTTTCCTGAATCGGCTGAACTGCTGGGATGACATTATATATTTGGCTTGGCTAACAAAGCTTAAGTAATGTGTCACAAAAAAATGATTTCTAAAAAGTGTGTCGCCAATGCAAAAGGTTGGGAAAGCTTTGTAGTAGGAAAACAGAGAAAAGAATATAAGAAGTCATTAGAAGGATGGAGAGAGTTAGAAGAGGAAGAAGAGAAAGTAATTGAAAAGAGAGGGAAAAGCACAAGAGAAGAGATAGAGGAGGAGCTGTGAAAACGTTTAAGAGTGATTGTCTCCCCTTACAGGTTTCTTTTGCCATTACATCATTATCATGTCCCCTGCGTCAACAACAAAAAAATGGGGCCCGGGTATTAACGGAAGGGTACCGCGACTTTGTATCGAACAACGTTTCATCAAAAATGCAAGATACACAAATACACATACATGCCAGAAACACACACAAACAGACACAAACCACATTCATACATGCCCCATAAGGATACACATATACTACAAACACATATGCACACAGGCCACATGCACACATTTTGCATTTTCAATCAAATATTGTTTGATGAAAAGTCGTGCCACGTAACAGAAGACACAGTTGAAGGACTTAATGCTCGGTCACCTTAAGTGTGTGAGACTTGAGGCTGCTCTCGTTTGTATAGCTGCGATGGCAGATAACACATGCATGTTGCCGGCTGGCTGCTTTTTTCACCTGGTCGTCATGGTTACGCAGGTGATGTTGGAGATTGGACAGCTGAGCGAATTGACGGTCACATTCACCCAGGGTGCATCTGTACGGCTTATCGCCTGTAAAAAAAAAAAAAAATTTAAAAAAGGAAAAAAATATTATTTAAAATTTCAGTTTTATCAGAAATTTAGCAAAGAATAATCTAAAAAATGCGCTTTTTAAAAAGTTTTAAAAATTGAAAATTAACCCGATTAACTGGGATGGATTTTCAGGTAATCCTGCAGAGGGCTTAAATGGGGCCTGGGGCACCAATAAGAGATCATGGATTTGAACTATGTATTTATTGAATCCAATTGTACTGTGATGCTACCGTGTGGTGCACCGTCAGAATACTGTTGTAGAAACTCTGGTAGCTGATGAGGCTGCAGTCGTTGGTTCATGCCTGGCTCCGCCAGATTTTCGGGTCACAGCTGAAAATTGGAAGGTGGGTCATATCGAAAGATAACAAGGCAATGTGAAAAATGTGTTATAGTAAATCGATTTATTTGCAATTTTTATAAACTGCCGATAAAATGCGAAGACACAAAGCGAATTACTATTTTCTTCTTCACCTTTTGTATGCCTTAGCTAAAAAAAATGCAACAAGAAGTTGTCCATGGCTAAATACTGGTTGCAGCAACAGTATTCCAACCTTGCTGAAAGTTTATCCTAGTGCTTTATTTATTGTCACTGAATGATATAGAAAGGATCTTTCCATGGCATTAATGGTGTTTGTCTGATTTACTTGGACTAGTGTCCTCATCTTGGTTGTTATAGTTGCAACTTTTCAGCCATTGTACCCTCCAGCCTTCTTCAGATGTCTGGCATAGTAGGTAACCTTCTGGGAACAATCTACACATGGATTGAATAAAGGGTTCGGTACAAAATTCCCAGAAGGTTTCCAACTACGACTAGATACCTGAAAAAGCTCAGACGGTACAATGGCCGAAACATTGCAACTATAAGAACCAAGATGAGGACACTAGTCCAAGTAAATCAGTGTATAATAATGCCATTAATAGATCTGTGGGAAGTAAAAGAATTATGACAGTAGAGTCAATCCTTTTTTAGAAAGTGTAGAAAGTATTATATACATCACAAGTACATAAGCAGGTAAGTAAATAGGTATGAATAAGTGTATTATATATGTCTCTTATTGGAAAATAGTAGTTCCAGTGTAATAGTAATTTCTTTGTTTCAGACTCACAGAAAGAAAATGCCATTTCTAGATTAAGGCTGTGTGAGTGAGAAACTAAACAGAGAGTACCCAAGTACAGAACTAAATGGAGAGTAACCCAGTAGAAGAAGCCAACAAAACAGCCTTGAACTTGGTTGTTTGTCTTGAAAATGATTCATGCTAATGCTCTTGGGAAAGGTATGGATCCTGAAGCCAGTTTCAGGACTCATCATCATCATGTTCGTCCTTTGTGATCAAAGATGAACATGGCTTCAGTTCTGAGTGGTGCAGCAGCTGCGGTGCACAGCAGGGTCTGAAGTCATGATTTGCACTTGACTTGGATTACAGTGAGGGAGAGTTACCCACATCCTCAGCCTCACTCTCTCATCCCTGTCCAGCAGCAAGACAAAGTCAGGAAAGCTGGAGACAGATCAGGATTCAGTGGATGACCAGTGTGCTCTGCGTGTCATGCCGTGCTCTTTGCACTCCACAACACACAAGGGGGCCCACTCCCTGGTTTGGAATCAGAGTTGTCCGTCTCCTAGACTGGTTGCCAACCATGACTAGAGAGCCCAGTCTGAGAGGAGAAGAGATGGATTCATGCCTTTCTCAAAGGCATTAGTGCAAATTGAATGCAAACACTCTCAGCCATTCTCTGTGCTGGTAACCGTTAGGCCACATGCACCCCATAGTTTCATGATGTTATCTAATAATTAGCATACCATGACAGGAATTGGGAAGAGAGAGAGAAAATGAGGATAAAGCTGCATGTGTCTCTCCTTCACTATGATGAGCCCCAAAGAGGATTGAAAACTTATTTGGAAACAAGAGACACCTATGAAAATTGATGTTCTATGTTCACCACTAGATCAAAGATAACATTACATCAAAAGTTAGATATGCAGACATAACATCAGATGATTCTGCAAAGGGTAGTCTACTTAGGGTTACCATTATGGTATCCAAAAGGAGGACACGTTCCCCTTTTTGAGTAAAAATATAACGTCCCCCTTTCACCTTAAAATGTCCTCCTTTTTTGGTTTACACTGGTTTACATGCACAAATTATTTCTCATTTGCGTAAGCCTGCCTACAGACTTTAAAAGTATAGTATTCCCCTTTTATAATGTGGGTGTTGGGGTCCAAGAAAGACAACCGCATTAAAACTGGACAGCAGATAATCAAAACTCAATTACAAGTATCAAACAAGTTCACCTGTTTTAGGTGTTTAGTGTGTGTGTGTGTGTGGGGGGGGGGTATGCAATGTAATTTTAGGCTAGGTCCACTTGTTTTTTGAAAATTCAGACCTTTTTTAGTGATCACATCCCAACAATAGGTAAGAGAAGTAACTTATTTATTGATCACCCCCTTTTCCACCCCCTTTTCCAACTTTTTAATTGATCACCCCCTAACACAGCATATATGGGTGGTGGTGATTCATAACTTCCCTCGGAATGCTAGTTAGCCTTTAAAGTCCATTGTTGGACATAGACCCTCCCCAAGGTCTGCTAGTTTTTTTTTTGCTCCTGAACGTCACGATGCCAAAACATTATGAACTATCTTATTTTTTGCAGACAATAATTTTGATTCTGATCTCGAGGGTTCCACATTGTGACTCACGATGTCCAGCGTTTGTCTTATATTCTTGAAACATGGCCTATATTAATAAATATATTGTGCATCTTGGATATTATTGCATGTATAAAAAATATATAAAAGCCAATGTCCATTGCTTTGTAACACACAAAACATGTTACAGTACGTTTTTGTTTATATCTAAGAGTGTAGACCAGATACACATTTCATATTTTACGTACATAACGTCAAAATATATCCGCATAAAATGGTATAATTTAGATGTTGCTCATCTCAACTAGGTAGGTATCAAAAACATTACAAAACATTGTAGCAATGACCACAAACATTTTTTAAAATTTTAAAACATATTGCAAAAATTCAAATATCTTTTGGTTTTAATTGCAAGAAAATAGCATAAAGTTAGTTGTAAAAAGAAATTACCTGAAGCAAGTTTTTCTACGTCAATTTTCGTCACCCAAAATTAACTTTGATGACGCCATGATTGATTTTTGAATTTTGATTCTGATCTCGAGGGTTCCACATTGTGACTCACGATGTCCAGTGGTTGTTTGATATTCTTGCAACATGGCCTGCCCATTGCTATTTAAGTTTGCTAATGGCTTCTAACGATATCTCTGACACCTGTTTAATCTCATATTTACTGTGCGGTGTTGCAATCCACCCACGTGATGTTTAACATGATTTTTTTCCTTTGCACATTGCACGGTTCTAAAGTGCAGTCAGCATTACATTATTGATAAACTGCAGGTGGTTTTACATAGCCACTCGTGCGTTTCTATATTACAAGGCTCAGAACACAGATTTATAAAAAGATACCCTGGGTATCTCCCCGTGTGTGTGTGTGTGTGTAAATATATCAGGTGTTTCAAAAAGAATGCAACCGTCTTTTTGAAAACTTGTAGCTAAACTATTTTAAATCTAAAAACTTTTTTTTTTAAAAACACAAATTACAAAAAGATGTTAATTGCACATATATTTTAACTTTACAATAGATGTTGAAAGTGATTTCCTTTAATTGGGATTCAGGTTCATACGTGTTTCATTACATAAATGTTTCATTACATTGGAAAACAACTTAGCTAACATAACACAAAGAAATGGATGCTCGAATGAGGCTAGCGCATTATGCAATCATTTCAACTGCTAAATACTGTTGTCTCTGAGCGCAGTGTTGCCATGTGACTAATTTTGTAGCATAAAATTTATGTGCACGTAAATTCTAACCTCTTATCCTCAGGGTTGCGTCCTTTATGAAACACCCTGTATGTGCGTGTTAGTGTTAGTGTGTATGTGTATATATGTGTGTGAGAACATGTATGTAAATATGGGTATGAGGTATTACTAACACACTGAGCATCAAGGATGAAAACTAACAGCAAACCAAGTGCAGAGTGGTTATCAGCCTTAAAAATGAAATCAGTAAACAGAGTTCAAATTCCACTTTTTCACAAAATGGTAAAGGCATGAATCCAAATTCCCGTACTCTGACCCATCACATTATCTTGACTATTGTCTTGTCAATAGCAGTCCACAAGGGTAGACAAAAAACAGTGTGAATGAGTACATGAGCAATCATCTTTAGTTACCTTAATTTCCCAGGCAGTAGCAACAGAAATGGCTGCTATATCCACTGTCAGTCTTGACAGATCAAGGCTATGTATGAACCAAAAATTAATAAACATATTGTGCATCCTGGATATTATTGCTTGTATCTATATATAAAAGCCTTGCTTTGTAACACACCAAACATGTTACAGTATGTTTTTGTTTATATCTAAAAGTGTAGACCAGATACGCCTTTCATATTTTACATACATAACCCCAAAATATATGCACATAAAATGGTATAATTTATATGTTGTTCATCTCAATTAGGTAGGTACCAAAAACTTTAGCAATGATCACAGATTTTTTTTTAAATTTTAAAACATACTGCAAAAATTCAAACATCATCTTTGAAGTTTTAATTTTTGTTTTAATTGCAAGAAAATAGGAAAATGTTAGTCATAAACAAAATTACTTTAAAACTGTTTTTAATGTCAATTTGTCATCCAAAATTAACTTCAATTACGCCATGATTGATGTCTGCCGACAGAAAAAAATTAAACACTGTAATTAAAAATCTCCCAAAAATAAAGTAGCCGTTATAGAAATATAGGATTCAATGAAAATTAGTTAATGATTACTTAACTGGATTTTCAAAAAGATTAACTTACATTTTACTTGAAATATAAAGAAATTTATTTTTCATTAAAGTGGGTGTCTGTTGCCTGTCAACTCCGTTCAATGGCCAAGTGGGTATTGAGTTAGCTTTCCTTGCTCATGTGATGAAAGCCTACTTAAATTTACAAGCGTTAATGGGACAGCTGAAGTATGGAGGACTAAAAATGACAAAACCTGATATTACCCAAACTGTCAAAAAGATATTCCCGACATTAGAAATACCATCATATGACGGACAACACCCTAAAGCAGTGGTACTTAACCGTTTTACCCCCCCCCCTCCCTTTAGTATTCAGACCTTACCTCCACACCCACCTCACATCTTCAATCAAATGATTAATTTGAAATGGGCACTGCAAATATGTGAGAGAAAAAATATTTTAATATATTATGTTCAACATGATATTATGCAAACACTAGTTAAGAGAATTCCCAAAATAATTAAAGAAATTCTTACATTTTCATTGCAGGCTTATTAGAGTCCTGCACGGGTAAGCCTGTGGGCCAGTGTCTGGTCAGACCCACGGGTGGGCCGAATCATGTTTAGAAAAGTTATTTAATAATTCTATTTGTGCACATTTAATGAATACTTTTTTGTTATTTCATTAAATTGCATTCTTAATTATTTCTCATTTTATCCAATCGTTGCATGTTTATTATGTGCCTACAAGTGAAAGGATGAGTGAATCAATTATTATGTGCCTACAAGTGAAAGGATGAGTGAATCAAACTTCTTTGTCTCCCATGCAAAGCTTACACCTCCTCTATCTCCTCACACATCCTGCTAGAATATTCAGCAGCCAATGGTAGTACCCTAACTAGATGACCCTTCGGACATCACTACTACTATCCGTTGCACAAAAGTTAAGGTTTAGTTTATTCTTGGAGTCAGATTTACTCAATTAATCTAAATAAACTTGAACTTAAACACATAGGTAGGTTTAGGTTCCAAAACAAAATAAATAACGAGTCGCGGGTACGAGCGGGCCCCAAAGTATGTTTGCCTGACCAACAGAGGTCACGTAATAATAATAATTCAATAATACACCCCTGACCCACTAATCATGCACAACTTGTATCTTTAAAGCATTAGGACTGCTAGAAACTTAGATTAAACAAATATAAATACATTAATAGAAATGATGCAGTTAATCAATATAAATGAAACAGATACAGATATATTAATTAAACAAATACAAATATCATATACAGTTGAGCCAATAGCATATGTTTCACACAGCTTCTGTATCAAATTTTGGCTGACAGTTTCTAACACGAATTGAATGGTTAAATGTAATATATTAATATAAATGATGCAGTTAATCAATATAAATGAAACAGATACAGATATATTAATCAAACAAATACAAATATCATATACAGTCGAGCCAATAGCATATGTTTCACACAGCTTCTGTATTAAATTTTGGCTGACGGTTTAAAAGTATGGACAGGCCCTAAAACATTTTTTAAATTATGAGCAACATATGTGTGGAATATATAAAAAGCTTACTCATACAGACGGTTACAGGCTGCAAAATTTCGGCCCATCAAGGTCTCTAGGGCTTATGCCCCCTTTTGATATTACTCATGCCCTCTTGTAATGGGGGATAGGGGTGCCCCTCTGAACCACTGCTCTGAAGTATAAATTATAATCTGAAAGCATAAGGCTTGGAGAGTATAAAAAAGCGAACTGCCTCAAAGCCATACTGACCAGTGTGTATGCGGTGATGTTGTTGAAGATGACACAGTTGCTTGAAGGTCTTATCACAATAACTGCAATGGTACTTCCGGGTTCCACTGTGTACAAGGTTGTGCTGGATCAACTGCTGCTTGCTTTTGAAACCCTTGAAACAGGTCGGACAGGGAAACTTGCGGTACATTTTATCAATGTTCTGCTCCTCCTCTGTCACTTGCTCCGCAGGGGTCATGGACGATGGGGTTCTGGCAATGGAGTCTTGGGTCATGGGTATTGGGTGGTTTATACTGGATGCCATTGTGGTCGTGGGGTCCGGTGAGTGGATGGGAGGGTAGGGGTACTTTCGGTAGAGCTTATCCATTGCGGAATCCAGGATCAGGTGCCGCTGCTCATCCGCGGTCATGGCTGCCCTCATATTCATAGGCATTTGGCTCCCACCTCCGTGCGCCATAGGGATGTGTGAGCCAGCCCCAGGTGTCATAGGAGTGATGGCATTTGGGCGTGATGGCGGGGAGGTTGATCGATTATGGCCTGTATGAGGCCTGCATTCAGAGTCTGCCATTGTTCAAGAACATCACTGAAAAGACAAAAATATTAATTTTAAAATCAAATATAAACAGGTCTGGTTAGTCACTCATAGAAACCATCATGTGACTAACTTCTTTTGGCAGCATGCTGTATTCAGGGTGATCAATTAAAAAATTGGAAAAAGGGGTGATCAATGAATAAGTTCTTGCGCCTTTTGTTACTAATGTTATGATATACTGTCACAGGTCATTTCCAGGCAACACCTATGCGGAAGTGGAAATGACCCGGTCACCTTAGGAAATACATGGGTGTCCAAAAACAGGATGTGGAAACCGAAAATGACACCAGCATGGGCGTTCGAAACCCCATAAAGCTCAGAGCCGAAGGGGAAGCTCAGAGGACTCAGAACAGGCAGACCGCCTAGGCTGTGCCGGAAGGCACGAGATCGGTGTCCCTGTTGGGGACAAACTGACGGTTCTCATTATCTCTCTCCCACTCTTCATTCTCCGGGCCAACAAAATGTATCTTATGAAATAAAAATATGTTCTCATATTTTTACAAACAACTTTCGAGTCTTCTTTCTTTTCTGGACCCAACGATAAATTTAGCATAGACTTACATTGCAAATTGAACAAGTTTTTTTCTAGACATAATAAAGAGTAAATTTTGAAAATTTGATCCATTGCTGCAGCGTGTACACGTGATAAATACATACATAGCCAGTCACCCGACCAACTTGATAGTTTCTAAAAAAGAATTTACAGATTACTGTTTTTAACCTGGTCACTGCCAAGTATATTTTCTAAAGTTGTAACT
>VCCN01007221.1:998671-1008899 GCA_006491835.1 Architeuthis dux
GATGATGATGATGATGATGATATATAAAACTCAGACACAGTGTGTTTATATAAGCGATGAGTGATATGCCTATATGAATTTTGATAAGAGGCTGCGATGTGTACCTGTGTAAGCATGTGTACGCATTTGCATCTATACAGATTTGTGCATGTATACTGGTTGTCTCTGTGTATGAAGTGTGTGCTGTTTTTTCACCAAACAAAGCAAGGCAGCGTTCTGCAAATAAAAGGCTTGTTAGTAGCAGCAGCAATTGAATGAGTCGGTGGCAGGAAAATAGCAGCTCTGCTCCAATTAGCCAGAACACTGAGGAAAACTATCACTGCTTCCCTGACAGTCGACATTTTAGCACCGATTTTTTTTTAACACTTTCTATATAGAGCCGAGTGTGTGTGTCACATTTTTTTCAGAAAAACAACATATGAATTTAAATTAACATATATTTACACTAATATTAAACAAAAGTGATCACAAAAGAAAAAGCGAGTTGTTTTTTCGCGCTTTACGGTTGTACTGTAATTCACCTTCACAAATCAGACCCAATAATATAATCTCCCATCATGTTCTCATTATATGTTCCTTGGTTGCGGCTTTCAAAGTACAGTTCATCCTGGTGGAAGTGCTCGCCGTGCTCCTCTGAATATGCGCCCATGTTCTCCTTGAATTTATAAAGATAAGCATCAAGGATATGAACTTTGAGGGACAGCCTGCAGCCCATTTTATCATAGTTCTTCACCATAGTCCCAACCAGCTCAATATAGTTTTCGGTCTTGTGATTGCTGTGGAAGCCCAAAACCACTGTGACAAAGATGTACCAAGCTGCTTTCTCCTTCCTAGTGAGCTTCTTGGGGAATTCCTTGCACTCCAGGATCTTCTTTATCTGTGGTCTGATGAAGACACCTGCTAAGATGTGTGAGGCCTACAAGGCATATTTCCGGGGATCAAGACAAATTCTGGGCATTTCATTTCACCTGCAATACAACAGTGTCAAGATCTTGCTAGACACCTTGAAGTATGATGAGCATGGTTGGGAGGTCATCGGAGACTTCAAAATGGTGTCATTCCTGATGAGTCTCCAAGTTTCCCTGCTATCTTTGCCTTGTGGACAGCAGGGACACCTTGGCGCACTACCAAAGGCTGGACTGGCCATAGCTGCCCAAACTCTATGTGGAGATGAACACCGCCATGTGGAGGCCATTGGTTGACCCCCAGAAGGTGTTGATGGCACCACTGCACATAAAGGCCTCATGAAACAATTTGTCACAGCTCTAGATAATGAGTTTGCAGACTTCAAGTACCTTCCACAAGCTGCCAAAATATTGTTCTGATCACAAAAGCAAAGTTTGAAGGGAAGTATAGCCATTTTCTATACTTTTTAAACATAATCAATCAGAAAATAACACTTATTACTAGCGATATCCCGGAATATCAATCTGGTCGGATATACAAAATCTTTTTAGGAATCTGTCGCAGATATCCGACTGGATTAATATTCTGATACATCACTCCTTTTTACCCAGGACACAAAGAAAAAATGAAAAAAGGTTGCATAGTCTTATAGAAGGTAGATAATGGCTAACAAGTTTCATATAAACAAAATCAGAATTGAACTGTAGACCTGTGGTCACCAATTAAGTGGACTTATATCTCCAGACAATGATAATACAAGAAATGAATTGTATAATCAATTCTATCTGTCTACTCATGAGTCCATTCGAATCATTCAACACTGTGGCTGGGATGCAGACATTCACAAAAAATGGCAACATTGAAATGTAGGTTTCCCTAAAATACTAATTGATTAACACTGAAGTCAACTAGTATTCCAAGGGAAATTATGAATCACCATATATGCTGTGTTGGGGGTGATCAATGAATAAGTTACTCCTCTTGCCTTTTATTGGGCACTAAAAAGTCCAAATTTAAAAAAGAAAACTTGCATGAATGCTGCTGGGCACAAACTAGTGACAAATCTCATCTGGGTACTTCTTCTTGATTTGGGTACCTGAACGGAACTACAGAAATGACTGCTATTAACTCTTTTCTCCCTGACAGCCAAATTTTCAGTGATTATTCCCAATGTATCACTTCCAAGTCCAGTGAAATAAAATCATGAAAAAGTTCATTGAAAAAGGTATTATTATTGATTGATTGATTGATTGGCATTGTTATGATTTAAATCTGTGTATGATTTAAATTTAAACATGTTTTTTTAGTAGTCTTTTTTTTGTTGCCCGGGAAATAATGCAAATATGAGATCACAGTTCTACATGTGATCAGGGCATGAGCGAAATTTATTATCACACCTAGAGGCGTTATTAGGGAAGAAAGAGTTAAGTAGTACTTCACTGAAGGCTCCACTATCTATTCAGATGGTTAGAGGCTTTACTCCACCAAGGAGTTGAATACAGCTGGTCTTCATCACTTTACAATGAACCATCAATATAATTTTGTCAATCCCAAAACAGGATTTAACACTCAAAAGGCGGGATTGGCAAAAATAGAAGAACAAAGTGTACAGAGGAACAGCTCACCAGCTTTTGGATTTGGATTTGGCTGATTTCAAGTGGCGCAGAGGGAATGATATCTTCAAAAACATTTTAGAAGTAACACCTGAATTGTATTAGCCTAGTAAATAAAGTTTCTTTCATAACAACTATTTTTAGATATTTATTGTCTACCCTGTGTATGTCTAGCTAATCGTAAGTTGCTTTGAAAGTGGGAATCGTAAGATGATTGGCCGGCAGATAATAAATATGAGTGGCGTACAGATAACAAAGAAATACCATGTTTTTTAGAAACCGTCAATCAAAGCTGTCACCATAGGTTTCGTCAGTTTTTAAGTTGGTCTGGCTGGCTGGCTGGCAGGCTGGCTGGCTGGCTATCATGCGTACAGGCCACATCAATGGAGCTAAAGGGTTGAAAATTTTAAACATTACCCCTTATTATGTCTACAGCAAAAAAATTGTTTGTTTTTTAACCCTGCCCCCTAAATAGGTTTTTAGTGGTGGGTTAAATTTGTAATGTATGTTTATGCTAAATTCAATCCCTTAGTTTGTGTCTGGTAGCACTCATGTCATTGTTTTGGAAAATTCAGACATTTTTAGTGATCACTGCCCAACAAAAGGTGAGAGAAGTAACTTATTTATTGATCATCCCATTTGCCAATCTTTTAATTGATCACCCTCAACACGACATGATACTAAATGATGTTGGTCACGTGGCGGTTTCTAGTGAATGACTAAACCAACTTGTTTTTTCTAAATCGGTAAAATAAAACTAGGTCATTAGAGAACAAGTTCCAAAATAACTTCTAGACAGATTATTCACACAAATGAAATAATACTAGCATTCCAAGGGAAATTATGAATCACCACCACCTATATATGCTTATTTTTACCTTGTAAATTAAACAGTGGTAGTGAACAAGTGAGAATGCTGCTAGACACAAACTAAGGGATCAATTTGGCATAAACTTACATTGTAAATTGGTTCAATTTACAATGTAAGAACATATTTGGGGGAGGATTTTCAAAAAAAAAAAAAAAACATTTTCCCTATACATTGAGGAGAGTGTGTGCAAAATTTCAAGTTTCTACTAAGCAGTTAGGGCTGGGAAAATGTTCCCTTAAAGTGTCAGCAGTCACGCATTATTCAATGTGTGTGTGTGTGCAAAATTTCAAGTTTCTGTTATGAACGGTTAGGGCTGGGCAAAATAAGGATACATAGATACACATTAATGTCAGAACACATGAATAAAACCCAGCAATAAAACAGTGTTGTCGGTGCGGTGCAGTGAATAATAATGTAAACAAATTAATTAACAGAATATGAATGACAAATTGTGTTTTATACATTTAATAAAAATCAACTATATTGGTCAACTGACAAGAATAAACAATTAACACTACTAGATCGTCTGCTAAGATGATTTTTCAAAAGATTTATACATCCAAAGAAATGTTTTGAGAAGAATAATTTAAAATATTTTTGCTAAAACTATTTTTAGACTGTGCACTCAGCTCTAGCTGAACAACTAGGGGAGTGGTTCTCAACCTTTTTGACTTTGGGGCACACTAGGGATCAAGTAAAAAATCACAGGCACACTTCACATGGAAAGTAAAGAAAACTATGTTTTAAAAGTTTAAATATGAAAAAAATATTTACAAAATCTACTACATATCGTATTTCTTTGTGTATAGCACAAACAATTTTGAAAAATCTGAACCAATAGGGTGGGGGTCGTGCTATACTCTAATGTATACAGAAAAGATTTTTATACATTACTAAAATGAAGCCCATTTGATGAGAGGTGACAACTCCTTACCCCACCTCAACTAAGAAATATATTTAACTTAACCAATTTAAAGATGAAATGAATTAGACAAAAACATTTCAGTAGTCAGTAGTAGATGAATTTTTTTTTATTAATTTGAGCTTTTATTTATATTTATATTTATTTATTAATTAATACAATAATTTATAATTATGAATACAGCAGATAACAGAGCCTAATAAGTCAAATTCATAAACAGATTTTATCGAGAAAATTTTTTATAAAAAACAACATGAAGTACGTGTCCCATACATCTTTTGATTCAATTATTAAAAATAATTATTAAATAATTATTAAAAATGTATTAAATAATACATATTAGATTAAATAAATAATTAGATTTAATGTTTAGTCAGTTGCAATCAACTCTATTCCCTGTCTGCGTTTATGTTTATCCATTTTGTGCAACCGTAGTGGCTTTCTTCAGTCGGACATTTTTTGTGCTCCCATATCCAAAGATTGACAGTTTTTAAAGAGAGGCAGAGGAATAGCCTTGGGCAGACACAGAAGGGCCAAATGAAATTTAAATAAAGTTTCCCTAAATTCATAAAGAAGTAAATTTAAAACCCAAAATAGCCCATTTAATCGACGTCAATGAAGAATTGAGAAAAACAAGCACTTTATGCTGCCAGACATATCGTTTTTGTTTACATCTTGAAGTGTGGATGTGTAATTTGTGAATTTTGGATGGGAGAATTGCATATTTAACAGTTACATTCTGTTTTATATATGTATATTTTATTTTACTCCTCGGTTGCCCTGGGGCGCACCTAGCTACTTCTTGGGGCGCACCAGTGCACCCGGGCACACCGTTTGAGAATCATTGCTCTAGGGTGACAAGTTATTGACATTTTTTCAAATTAGACACTTCATATAAACATAGCTAAAAATGTTAAAGATATCTTTTTTTTATTTCTTATAAGAGAGTTTTCCTCATAATGAGGCTCTCTCAAGTTTCATTTTTTTTTTTTATGGTTTGGTAGTTCAGTTGATAGAGTGTCTGGTTTGGTGCCTTGGGGTACTGCAACCGAGACCAACCCGGGTTGACTCAGCTCTCCATAAAGCTATGCACAATGAAATTAGAACTGGCATTTATACACGGTCGGTGAGAATTAACTCCCTATTAGAAATTATGGGTAACTTTTGCATATCCGTGAATTTTTTTTCACTGGGATTAACCAATGAATCAACAAGAATCCCCAAGGGAGTTTCTTTTCACCCACCCTATAGTTTAGAATGCTAGAATTGTGGGCTCTTAATTTGCTGTAGTAAAATAACAGTGAAAAAAAAAGAAATGACGAACAAAATAACATGACTGCCATCTGATGGCAGTCGCATTATTTTGTTCATCGACTCTTCAAGTCAAGTGTAGGATTTTTTTTTTAAAACTTCATCGACTCTTCGCATGGTTGCCAGATTAGTTTTCTCAAAATCAGACCAATGTTGATCAACCCTGCTCCAAATCTGTCAAATTCAGACAGAAAAAAAATTGATGCTAAAAATAGATATATCATAATCACAATAATTAAAATAAATAGCTAATAGTGGCTAGATTATTATCACAATAATGAAAATAAATAGCTAAAAGTGGCTAGAACTGATATCCGATATCTAAAAACAACAAAAAGATACAAAAAATTATCTGAAGTGGATAAGATTGGAATTAATAATAGGGTCATTCCATGTCAAAAAATTGATGGCTAAAAATAGCTAAAAGTGGCTAAGAGTAGCTCGATCATTATCACAATAATTAAAATAAATAGCTAATAATGGCTAAAAGTAGCTATATTATTATAATCACAATAATGAAAATAAATAGCTAAAAGTGGCTAGAACTGATATCCGATATCTAAAAACAGCAAAAAATATCTAAATTTATATATAAAATATCAAAGTAGGCAATGCTGAGTGGGGCCTTAAATTGGACAATTTTGGATGTCTTATTCTTAAAATTTTTAATCAGACATACACTACAGGGCCAAATACGGACATGATGTCTGATTTCGGACATATCTGGCAACCCTGACTCTTAAAGTCAAGTGTAAGATTTTTTTTTTAAAAACCTTTATAAAATTCAGGCCCTGTGGCAGTTAGCTAGTGGAAGCTAGTCCTTAATTTCTTGAGACAAGTAGCACCACATAGCTTCTTGTACTATCAAGTAGATGCAAACTGCTGAATTGAGGTAAATTAATTCCTCAGAAATCCAGAAAGATGGAGTCTTTCTTTATCGTCCAAACTTGAGTTCAGCTCCCGATGCATTAAACTCTTTTTCACCAGCAATTGTAAAACTGACACGTTTTGTTTGTTTTTTTCAATTTGCAACACTGGCTTCATAGATTACTATTCATGGATGATAGCATCTTGTGATTGGAAAAAAGCGCTGGGAGAAGATTTTTCATCACCACTGAATGCTTATAACGCGAAGATATTGGTATTTATCAAGAAAGGAGAAAAAATTAAAGAAAAGGAAACTGTAATTCTTTTCTATGAAGGAAGATCAATAAATGCATTTCTGTGGTAGATTTTCAATCAGCGAATCAGTCCAGAATGCTGAGCATTAACAGAAAATACAATTGCTGAAATGAATGGGAAACTATTTCTAGGCAAGAGCTCAATGTCCAGGCTAAAGAACTGGGAACCAAAAGGTCTAAATTTAAACAAGGCAAGACTTGTTACTAATATAATTAAATAGCATTCCAAAAGGAAATTATAAATCAATGCAACCCCCATGTGATTATATATAGTCACTTGCCCCATAAAGGGTTAAATATATGAAACGGTTTTATTTTCATATAAATAAACAGAATATCTAACTAGCATTCCAAGGGAAATTATGAATCACCGCCACTCAAATATATGCTGTGTTGGGGGTGATCAATTAAAAAGTTGTCTGATCATTAAAAAAGGTCTGAATTTTCAAAAAACAATTGAGCACAAACTAGTGACCTATTTAGCATAAACTTATAGTGCATATTGAACCCCACCTCAAAAAACCTATTTTGAGTGTGAATTTTAAAAAAAACAAAAAAACATTTTCCCTACTCATTTAGGGGAGTGTGTGTGCAAAAAAGTTACTACTATGAATGGTTAGGGCTGGGCAAAGTCCGGATACATAGATAGATACATATAAATGTCAGAACACATGAATAACCTAAACCCAGCAATAAACCAGTGCTGTAGGTAGCAGTGATTAAAAAAGGTCTCTTTTGCAATATGAGAGCATTTGAATGCCTACAACAACAAAACCCTCAAATCTGGGGTTAAAAAAAAAAGAAACATTTTCCCTACTCATTGAGGGAAGTGTGTGTGCAAAATTTCTACTATGAGCGGTTAGGGCTGGGCGAATGTTCCCTTAAACTGTCAGCAGCCAAGCATTATTCAACATGTACACCCTTCTATGCCAGCAAGTCGATGATACAATTCCTCATTCATTTTGTTGGACAAGAAAATTAAAGGTATCCCCAAGCTTTTTGAAAGTATGCCGTAAGCCACTTTTTGGCTTTTACAAAAAAAAGGCGAAAGGCAAAAATAGTGTTCAGCTTTAGATTTGCAGTGAGAAAGGTTATAGAGGCAGCATGCACCCTCTCCCTATCTCTCCTGCAAGTATGTATGACAAATTTCAAGTTTCTACTAAGAACGGTTAGGGCTGGGCAAAGTCCAGACACATAGATAGATAGATATATATAAATGTCAGAACACATGAATAACCTAAACCCATTGTTGTGGGTAGTGGTGACTAAAAACGCTTGGGTGATGGCACTGTGGTTAAGGCTTTATACTGATTGCTATAAAGTTCAAGGTTCAAAGTCAAATGCAGAATAGATGAGATTAATCATCATTATTCAAAATATAAATGTCGTCCTGCGTAATAGCTTAGTGGTTAGGTCATTGGAAGCCACAATAAATACTAGCATTCAAAGGGAAATTATGAATCACCGCCACCCATATATGCTGTGTTGGAGGTGATCAATTAAAAAGTTGGGCTTTGAGTTTGATCACTAAAAAATGTCTGAATTTTCATAAAACAAACGGGCACAAACTAGTGACCAATTTAGCATAAGCTTTTTCATTGAAATATGAACCCCCCCACTAAAACCCTATTTTGGAGGGGAATTTTCAAAAAACAAAGAAAGCTTTTTTTCCTACTCATTGGGGGAGTGTGTGTACAAGATTTCAAGTTTCTACTATGAATGGTTAGTCCTGGGTGAAGTCTGGCTACATAGATAGATAGAATTGAAACACCCCCCTCTAAAACCCTACTTGGTGGGCGGGGGGTTCAAAAAACAAAAAAACATTTTCCCTACTCATTGAGGGGAGTGTGTGTGTGCAAAATCTATGAATGGTTAGGGCTTGGCAAAGTCCGGTTATATAGATCCATATAAATGTCAGAACACATGAATAACATAAACCCAGCAACAGTGTTCAAACTGGTCTGTTGTGGATAGCAGTGATTAACAGATAATGAAAAATGAATTAACCAATAACACAATTTTCAGTGACAAAGTTCTGAACTTTGAAACCATTGGATAATCGAATGTCTCACGTAACATATACATCCCCCCCCTCATTATTCAAAAGTAAAGTGTTCCTATGAAATCTTTTGTAAGCAATTACCATCAATTTGCATGGGAAAATCTTTTGAGCGTTCCCAGACCTCAAAAATCGTGATGATGGTATATTAGGCTGAGTCATTGGAGGTTGGGTTGTAGGAGTGAGAGGACAAGGGTGCACATTGTAAATTGAACCCCTACTAAAAACCTATTTTGCAAGGAAATTTTCAAAAACATTTTCTCTACTCTTTGAGGGGAGTGTGTGTGCAAAATTTCAAGTTTCTATTATGAACGGTTAGGGCTGGGCAAAGTACAGATACATAGATACATATAAATGTATGAACACATGAATAACCTAAACCTTTGGTAGCGATTATTAACAATTGCTGAAATGAATGGAAAACTATTTCTAGGCAAGAAATCTTTACTCAAAACATAAATGTAGTTCTGTGTGATAGCTTAGTGGTTAAAGGGAGGAATAAGGCTATTAGGTAAAAATAAAAGTTGTTGTCAATGTTTTTGGCTTAAGAGTAGTGGGGATGTGTTTCTCACTAATAGACCCACAAATCAAAGAACTAGTAGCAAGAAAACAAGAACAGAGATCACATTGATGTGTATATCAGTTTCAATACCAGAATTCTTATTTTTTTGTTATGAATTGAAATTTCAAATGATGTGTTCCTAATTATTTTTGCAGCAGCTGTACAATTATAAAATTAACCTAATTCTTATTATAAAGCCGTCTAATTATACGCAAAATATAATAATTATTTGAAATTATTCTTGGTTGCAACTTACTTAAATGGAAGGGGGGGAAAACTAGTAATCTTATTGTCAAAAGTGGGGAATGACCGTGAAAAGGTTGGGAACCACTGTGTGAGGGCATTAACTGGATTTGAACAGCAGCTAATTGTGTCAGAGGTAAACTTAGATGGACAGAAGCAGAAGCAGACAAATAACAACAGAATTAGATAGAGATACACCACCAATTTTCTGGCCGCTTTAATTCCAGAACTCTGCCAGATTATCCATGTTGCCAGACAAACAGAGGTCATGTAATAATAATCCAATAATACACCCTGACCCACTGATTATCTCATATGTTTAAAGTATTAGGATTGTTATGATACAGTTTATAAATATAAATGAAATAGAAACAGGTACAAAAATTAACCTTTTAAAATAGCGACAACACACTCCCACTCAGTCAGTAGATGATATATTAGAAAATACGGCTAGAAATCTGCTATGCACATGACCAATAGGTGGTGCACATATATTGGCATAATTCTGAAGTAAAATATTGCAGCCGTTCTATTCAGATTATTGCCATAATTTTGGAGTA
>VCCN01007221.1:1181182-1203861 GCA_006491835.1 Architeuthis dux
CAAAAATTAGAAAGGAATTGACCTGACCGTAAAACACAAAAAATGCTCTCTTCTTTAAATTGTTCTTCAGTGACCTATGCTTTCAACAAATTTGTTTGCAACGATAATCAAGCTTACATCGTCAACTCGTTTCATGGTGAAGAAAAATCTGTCACTGATAACATTGGTTGCTGGCAATACAAGGAGAATCTTTGCAACTTTAGAACAAATATATTCCAAATTATTAAAATTATTTAAATTGGTTATTTACTCTTTCTGCTTTGTGCAGTATTTTTCGAAAAAATAAGGAACGCATTAGAAAATTAGAGGGCGGGGGGCTTCCACACTTATTGCTTTTTCTGAAAACTATGGCAAACACCTGTGGAGATTTTGCAAAAAATAAAAATTGGCTTTTAATACAGGATAAATATTTAAAGAAACTCTTATTTAAATTAGAAAGCACCCAGAGAGCGCATATCTCCGCCAATGCCATACACTAAAGAACCTAATGAAAAGCAGTTCATATATAGCTACGTGTAAGTTTTGATTTTCCCTGTTTTGGACTATAGTCTTAATATATAAAAAAAAAATATCGAAAAAAAAAAAATTCCTAGACCCACCCAAAAATTTAATAAAGTCTTCCTTAGCCCATGGCCAGCCATTCGACAAAATGTACATTGAAATTCATTGAGAACTTTTGGAGATATTGTGTGGCCAGACAAAGAGTGAATACATAAATATATGAAAAACAAGGGTAAAATATCTATCAATCTTTATCCTGGATCCGCCCCAAAATTTCATCAATTCTTCCTTTAACCCATGGCCAACCCTTCCAGAAAAAGGCATTGAAATTCATTGAGAACTTTTAGAGATGTCGTGTGGGCAGAGAGGCGGACATACACGAGTGAATACATGACCCCTTCTAACTTCGTTGGTTGTGCTAAAATATGAGTCCAACTAAAGATCTAATTCAATAGAACATATTTCTACTGCTAATAATTTTCTCAACAACAGTCGAGTCGTAAGCAAACAGCCAACCTAGAAATGTCAGACTGCTACCTGCTGCGAAACACGAGATCAACAACTCACGTGTGTGTTGATCCTTCAATAACGTTATCTCACCTACTTCTTTTAACTGCTGACAGGTTTCTTCTTCAAAACAGCCACTCTCTTAGAGGTAGATTTGGCTTTGTGTCACACCCCCATTCCAGTGGGAGAATGAGTCACCCCGGAGGGTAGAATTTGGAAATAAACTTAGCATTTATCTGGCATATGGCCAAATGTATGTAGTAATTTTGTGTGTGTTTTCATTAAGGTTTTAGATTTAAAACGTCATTCCCCCAAAAAGCAAGATTAATTTCTTTTAAAAAAATTTTAAAACGATGTTTTAAAAATCCAGCGCCCCAAAAGGATAAAAACGATGCTTATAAATAAAAATAAATAAGAGAATTAATAAAATAAATAAATTCATAACAAGGGGAAGATAATTCATGTAAGCCGTATTTCCGTACGAATGGCGGAAAAGTAAGGGTCTAATTTAGGATTATAGTTATATTGTAAATAGACCCCTTCCCCAAACCTTAAAAAATTAACTTTTTTCAAAACTGACCAATGTTCTGGGGAAACAAAGGTCTTATGGATTAAAAGCACAAAATGACTTGAAGATTTTTTTCTATATTTTAAAAGGCAGACCTTTGAGCCAAAATTGATGTTATGAAGAAATGTTTTCAATAACGATTTAAAGCACTTTTAATAAAACTAAAATGCTTTCAAGAATTAATGTATTTTAAATAATTAGAGGTAGTGGACCCTTCTTTAAGGTGACCATTAAAAACAACGGTCCTCTAATAATATAAATAATAAAAGACAAAATCCTATAAAGTGTGTTTATTTGTTAAGCAAATAAACAAATTTTATATAGGATTTTTTTCTTTTTCCTTATAAAATATAAGCTCCTTAATATTACAAAAAAAAGGCTAGAATCAATGCGAAACCATTTTTCTTCTTTTCATCTTATTTCGCTTCCTATTATTCTGTGTCAGTGGGTACTCGTCAGTTTGGGAAGTAAGATATAAAATTAGAAGCATTGGGCTAATAGCAGCAGCAGTTATAGAACCAAAGGAATGTTGATAGTTGGGTGGTTAGGAAAGGAAATCTTTGCCTATCAGAATGTTTACAATTGCCTGTTACAAGCATATTATCTCGATTTAAGCCATGGTTGCATGCATATTGGCCATTTTATGGCCAAATTTGCCGAATTTGGCCTTTTTGAAAGGCATTTGGCCATGAACACTTTGGTTCGATATGGTAGGTCTTAGTTATGCCATATTAACATTTTTGGCTTTTTTTCATTTCCTACGAAAAAAATAGAAAATTTCTTTTTTGCAATCATTTCTTGGTAAATACCAGAATATTATGAAAGGAAATGACGAAGAGAAGTAGGATAGGAAGTAGAGAACTGTCTGTATTGTTATTGTTCTTCTAGTCCGGGGGCCAGCAGGGGCTACCGTGCCCCCCACCGCCATGATTCTACTTTTAGGGTACCAAAATGTTTCTTAGGATGTTCTCTTTCAGAAAAAAAGATGTTCCCAAGAAAGAAGTTGGGAAGAACTACCTCATTTGCATAAAACAAATATGGTCGCCAGCAGACACCAACAAAACAGAATTTCATATCTCGTCTCCCAGTTGACATATCTGGGTATTTTAAAAGGCTAAATCATGGGTTTAAGACATGAGGAATTCAAAAATCCACTTTATTTTACACTAAAACATTAATTTATAGGTATTTCAGGATTTTACAAGGAATATCTATATCTATATATCGTTAGAAAGGGAATCCTATCAGCTTCCCAACGCTGTCTATTGTCTATTTGTATCTGTTGGGTATGAGAAGTTACAGCCGAAAACGTGAAGCTTGTTATTCAGCATTTTACGATAAAAATTCGAGAACACAGTCCAAATCTATGGATTGTGGAATTACTTCCTGATGGAGGTATATACATATATATACATTCTTAGAAAGGTAATTCTACCAGCTCTCGAATAGTAGAACTTGTAAATTTGTATGTGTTGGGCTTAAAGAATTACAGCCGAAGATGTGAAGCTAAGTATTCAGCATCTTACGAGAAAACTCCATATGCAAATGAGGTTGTTTTTTCTGAAAGAGAACACCCTAAGGAACATTTTGGTACCCTAAAAGTAGAATCATGGGGGGGGGGGCACGGTAGACCCTGCTGGCCCCCGGACTATTCTATTTGCAAGTCATTTTTTGTTTTTCACTATGAGATCTTCGTTTGCTCTGTCAGTTTGAAAAAAAATAATTTTTAAAGGTTATGTTGGGGTTCTATTTACAATGTTTGTCCGATTTCGGACATTGTGTCCTTTTTTAGCCCTGATGTCCGATTAGTTTTTTTTTAAATTGGACATCCAATATTGTCCGAATTCAGGTAAATTCAGATATTTCCGAAACCAAACACAACCATTATTTTTTTAAAGTCGGACATTGGCTGGGCCACTTCACTCAAAGCTTTGAAATCACGAACGTTGTTTCTGTGTTATTTTGGTCATATGAATGAGTGCAAATGCAGACGTACATACGCCGAATCGGCGAAATTGCCTAATTAGCGAATAAAACTAAAACTACGAATTTACTTAATTTTTGTAAAAAAACAGTTGTTTTGATTAAACTTTTTATCACATTAAAACTTATGTATTAGCCACAAAGTATATTCTGTCCATTTTTGTCAGATTTCGAGCAGGGATGACCATTTTGTCCAGGTTTGGGAACCACTTGTTCGATTCTGAACGGCACGCCCTAGTGCCGCCTTCTTCTGTCCCATGCAAGATGATGGCTTAAAGAATCCCCCTGTGTCTGAAAAACATCTTGGTAAATACCAGAATATTATGAAAGGAAATGACGAAGAGAAGTCGGATAGGAAGAAGAGAACTGTCGGTATTTTTATTGTTCCTATAGTTCTTCTATTTTTAATTGTGGTATCCGTGTGTCTGTTTTTGCCTGTCGGGAAGAAGGTGAGTAACGCCTATGAATGGCATAGAAAACAACGCAAATCCTAAAATGAAAATATCATTATCTTTCTTTATAGATAAATTAGATCTGTTTATCCACATTTATTTCCTGTTTGGGATTTTTCGAATGCGTTCAGTTGTTATGTGAAGGCGGGGACCGCCATAAGAAAAAGAAAAAGTGAAACTAAAAACTGGCCTCCATCTTAGAAAACGGTTACAATAATTCAAATCAATGCAACCAATCTCTTTTTTTGTGGGAGCCTGTGATGTTGAGAGGTAATAAAAACGTAAACTATCTGTTATCTGGTAACACGATAGGGTCGACTGCCTTTGCTTGAGCCATGCCAGAGTCTACGACACCACTTCACTCAAAGCTTTGAAATCATTCCTAAAAATATTACTTGCTTCAAGGTAATACAAAATTGGGAGGCACTAGTTAACGAAAGTTACAAAACGTTACAAGTTACAAGTTTTTATTTTTGAAATGTTCCGGATATCATAGAGTAATTGATTCCAAACTCTTGGGCAAATATTTTTTCTTTTTTTTTTAGGGAGGTAATACAAATTTAAAACTATCTATCTTCAGTAAAGGTCATCTGGTACCCGATTAGGGTAATTAGACCCTTTACCTTAAAAATTGAAAAAAAATGTTGAATTCCTCATGTCTGAAAACCATGATTTAGCCTTTTAAAGTAGTCAGATATGTTAACTGGGGGACGAGATATGAAATTCTGTCTTTTTTGGTGTCTGCTGGCAGCCATTTTATTTTATGCAAATGAGGTAGTTCTTCCCAACTTCTTTCTTGGGAACATATTTTTTCTGAAAGAGGACATCCTAAGGAACATTTTGGCACTTTTACCTAATAGCCTTATTCCTCCCTTGGACTACCCAAATTCCTCCCCAGTTGGGAACCACTGCACTAGTCTAAAAATGTCTGGAAAAATGAAAATACTTCATCAGCGGGAAGCTATAAATTTTAAAAAATGTTTCAGAAAGATAAAATAAAGGTTGTTAGTGCTTAAATTCCGTCAAGGATCACATAGATCAGACATTATACAGTGAAAATTTCAGAGCAAAATTCAGCTAATAACTGTGTCAGGCTACAGACTTATTGATAGTCTAAAAATTTGAGGTCGCGCTGGACATAAAATAAAGAACTTATTGTAAGAATAAACAATGAAGCAATTCGGAAGTAATTTCTGAGATTTTATTCTTTTAGAGAGACATCCACACAAATACAAAAAGACAGGTCTGGTTAGTCACTCAATAGAAACCGTCTTTTGGCAGCATCCCATGTTGGGGGTACGGTGGCCAGACATCCGGCTTTATGCCACTTTTGAAAAATCTAGTCAACTTTAGCCATTTAAAATGGCCATTAAGTGGCTAACTGATTTTAAAATATTAGTGGGCGATACAGAAATTTTACCTTCGCAAAAGTGGGCGCTAGGTATAAAAAGTTTGGCGTCCACTAAGTAGAGAGACAGAGAGAAAGACTGAAAGACAAAGAAAGCCACGAATGAATGCATATACCTCCCCCAGTGTTGCCAACTCAAAAAATATTTTTGCTCTAGTTTGACTGCACTAAAAAGCGCTAGATTTTTAAAACTAGCCAAAAACCACCAAAAAGACACTAAAAATGGTCAAAAATAGCCTGAAAATGGCCAAAAAACAGCCCAAAATGTTTTAGGCGCAAACATGCTAATTTAGCAGTTTTTGCACTGCCAAAACAAGAAATGCGCTGAATCTATCACGAAACGTACTAAATCAGCAACACTGACCTCCCCACCTTCGTCGACAGAGGTAATTTAATATCAACGACAAGACACTGCTTCATTGGACAAATTCAAACCACTTAAGACTATTATGTCTACTATGTATTAAAAACCCTGAACATTATGATTAGGGTGGTCAGATATCCAGCTTTTAAGCACTCCATCCGGCGCAAGGTCGCGCTGGACATTAATTTGTCCTCCTTTTTGGGGTCAGACTGAAAAACTAATTCAAATTACCTCAGAAAGAGTGGGAAGTGAAAGCCATTAAACAGTGGGAAGTGAAAGCCATTAAACAGTGGGAAGTGATAGCCATTAAAACAGTGGGAAGTGAATGCCATTATACAGTGGGAAGTGATAGCCAACGGCAACTACATTTCTTTGCCGAAGAGCTATAGGAACAAAGACAAGAGGGTAGAGTGTCCTCCTATTTGGAAGTTAGGAAAAAGGGGTGATCAATGAATAAGTTATTTCTCTCGCCTTTTGTTGGGCAGTGATCACAAAAAAATAATTTGAATTTTCAAAAAACAAGTGCAAATGCAGCCAGACACAAACTATTTAGCTAAAAAACAAATTTAAAAAAAAACAAAAGAAATGTTTTTTCTAGACATACTAAGAGGAGTACATGTTTAAATTTTCAGCACTCTAGCTCTATTAGTGTAGCCTGTACACGTGATACATACATAGCCAGCCAACCAGCCAGACCAACTTAAAAACTGAAGAAATCTATGTTGACAGTTTTGGTTGATGGTTTCTCAAAATGGCACTTACAAGTTCGACAAAAAAGGAAATAATCACTTGTGATAAAAATAGAACGGTTTTGATATTAGGAAGAATTTTCTAGAATCACATCCCATGAATCCAAGCCTGAATACTTTATCTGCAAATCAATACAGTTGGCGGATATTGATATTTATGTGG
This sequence comes from Architeuthis dux, assembly GCA_006491835.1. NCBI lineage: Eukaryota > Metazoa > Mollusca > Cephalopoda > Oegopsida > Architeuthidae > Architeuthis > Architeuthis dux. The sequence continues at coordinate 1,187,878 of VCCN01007221.1, forward strand.
AACAATGCAGCTTGATTGATCGGTGCTGGAATATTTTAGGAAAAGCTGATTCTATATTTAAACGGGCTTGAAATCAGTGTTGCCGATTTAGTGCATTTTGTGCTAGATTCAGCACGTTTCTTGTTTTGGCAATGCAAAAAAGTGCTAAATTCACATTTTTACGCTTAAACATTGTCAATTTCTATCCATTTTTGACCATTTTTAGTGTCTTTTTGGGGCATTTTTGGGGGGCTATTTAAAAATAAATTGGGCCCATTTTGGCAGTCAAACTAGCACAAAAATATTTTTTGAGTTTGCAACACTGCTTGACATGCTTGAAATGCCAACTTTTCCTGTTCAAATAAGACCAGGTTACAGAACAACCAGAGATTCAACAGGTCTGGTTAGTCACTCAATAGAATGTGACCAATTCCTTTCTCCAGCATACAGTGTTGGGGGTGATCAATTAAAAAATTGGAAAAATGGGTGATCAATGAATAAGTTACTGCTCTTGCCTTTTGATCAGTGCCCGAATATTTCATTTTGCAGGAAAAGCTGATTCTATATTTAAACGGGCTTGAAATACCAAATATGACCAGGGTACGGAACAAGCAGAGATTCAACAGGTATGGTTAGTCACTCAATAGAAACCGTCATGTGACCAACTTTTTTATGCAGCATACAGCATTGAGGGTGATCAATTAAAAAATTGGAAAAAGGGGTGATCAATGAATAAGTTACTTCTCTCACCTTTTGTTGGGCAGTGATCACTAAAAAAGTCTGAATTTTCAAAAAAACATATGTGAATGCTGCCAGACACAAACTAAGAAACCAATTTAGTATAAACTTACATTGCAAATTGAACTCTCCCACTGAAAACCTATTTAGGTGGGGAATTTTAAAAAAACAAAAAGAAAATGTAAATGTTTAAATTTTCAGCCTTCTAGCTCCATTGGTGCTGCCTGTACACACAGCACATACATACATAGATAGCTAGCCAGCAAGACCAAATTGAAAACTGAAGAAACCTATGTTGATGTTGACAGTTTCTAATAATAACTCTGTGACTGCAGTTGAGAGTTTCAGCAGAATGCAAAAAGGCTAATAAGAAGGAGTACATTTTCAGCCCTCTAGCTCCATTGGTGCAGCATGTTCACATGATACATACATAGCCAGCCAGCCACCAGACCAACTTAAAAACTGAAGAAACCTATGTTGACAGTTTTGGTGACAGTTTCTGAAAGAAGGAAAGAATTTTACTCCTATTCAATAATAGTATGATAAGACATGATAAGGAGTAAATGTTGAAATTTTCAGCCCTCTAGCTCCATTGGTGTGGCCTGTACACGTGATACATTCATAGCCAGCCAGCCAGTCAGGTAGACCGACTTGAAAACTGTAAGAAATTGATGTTGACAGTTTTGGTTGACGGGTTCTAATATTTTAGTATAAATGTATTTATTTATTTAGCCAGCTGGACCAACTTAAAAACTGAAGAAACCTATGTTGACAGTTTTGGTGACAGTTTTGGTTGACTGTTTCTGAAAGAAAGAAAGAATTGTACTCCTATTCAGTAATAGTATGATAAGACATGATAAGGAGTAAATGGTGAAATGTTCAGCCCTCTAGCTCCATTGGTGTGGCCTGTACACGTGATACATACACAGCCAGCCAGCCAGTCAGGTAGACCGACTTGAAAACTTAAAGAAATCAATGTTGACAGTTTTGGTTGACGGTTTCTAATATTTTAGTATAAATGTATTTATTTATTTAGCCAGCCAGACCAACTTAAAAACTGAAGAAACCTATGTTTATGTTGGCAGCTTCTAATAATAACTCTGTGACTGCGGGATGAGAGTTTTAGCAGAATGCAAAAAGTCTAACACTTATTCTAAGGCAAATGTAAACTTTATATTTCAGTCAACAATGTCTAACTTTTATCCAGTAAAAAAAAAAATGGCTTCCTCTGCCAAGAATAATTTTGAATGATTTGTTGTCATCACAGCTGTTGATAAAATTATGAAGTCATATCTTGATGACATTTGATACTGGAAGCACCATAATTTTTACCAACCAAAAAAAGACCAGCAGCTGTCATTTTTGTAATCATTATGAATTTCAGTTTTTAAAGGAAAAATTCTGAGCTCTTATATTTTATGAAAAACATTAATTTTATGAAAGGTAAGCTAAGCTTATCAATATTTTTTCTAGGAAACTGACTTCTATTTTATATTTTTTATATTAAATGTCCTTTGGGTGAGAGGTGACTGAAAAAATAGAGTATCTTTTAGATTAGAATACATTTTTGAAATTTTTGAACACACTGATGTGTTCAAATGGTACTTCGGACGATTGAAGTTCAATCATCCGAAGATCCATTTAAATATTAATGACCCTTCTCAAACCTATAGAAAAGAACCATTTGAATATTAATGTACCTTCTCAAACCTATAGAAAAGAACCATTTGAATATTAATGACCCTTCTCAAAACTATAGAAAAGAACCATTTGAATATTAATGACCCTTCTCAAAACTATAGAAAACACTGATGTGTTGTTAGCTATACATTTAGAATTTTTATGCAGGGGTTCTTTGAGAAATTAAAGTCATTTCAAGGGTTCCCCCAGTATAAAAAGATTGAGAAAGGCTGACTTAAACTGTAACTCTGTGGTTATTGTCAAACTCTAGTCTAATGGAGTTGACTTTATTTACCCCCCACAACAAGAAGAGGAACTAACAAGAACAATCCTCACCTAATTCAGGGGAGTAAACTCTTCACTATCTTACCAACTGATATGTCTCATATATTTATGAATTTATTTTCTATAGTTTTGAGAAGGGTCATTAATATTCAAATGGTTCTTCAGACGATTGAACTCCTTCTTGTTATTTGTGTTGTTAACACGTTTCGGCCGATTCATTCTTCAACCTTCAGGTGTAAAATCCGAGTGTGATGTGTTAAACAGTTCTGAAATAATAAAATCCTGTTTAAGCCATCACACTTGGATTTTACACCTGAAGAAGGCTGAAGAATGGATCGTCCGAAACGTCGTGTTTACAACACAAATAACAAGGAGGAGTTCAATCGTCCAAAGAACTATTTGAATATTTATGAATTTATTTATCATATATACAATACATAAGTAATCATCTGGAGTTTGACCCTGCAGCAGCCCAGCTTTTCCAAGTTAGTCTTTACAAATACTGAACATGGTCAGACAAAGAGCTTTTTACTCTTTAAAGTAAGCTGTAAGTAAGAGATCAGTTTAGTTGTTGAAAGACAAAGAAACTATTCTCTGTTTTATTCACAATCCAAAATATATCAAATACTGAAGCATATTTAATTAAACAATTGCTACTACTATTTTTAACAGGCTTAGAATGAGTTTAGTGCCAAATTGGCCACAAAACCTATCCTATCTATTTTAAGCCTGTTTGAAAATGTTAATTATAGAATAATGCCGGTATTTCTTCTTGCCAGTGTGAAACATTGGATTGTACCTTTATGGGAGAGATGAATCTGTGGGGGTGAACAAAACGCTTTGTCCATACCGGAGAAAACGCTCTCCCACATGGTTGGATGGAAAGACAACAAAATTCATCATTTTCAATTGAAAATATGAGTTCGTTTTATTCCAGTTGATAGCATGAGGTATTGAGGCATTGAATTCTGCTTCAGTTAAAATTCTAAACGAGTGGTCACTTTACTGAATGACTATCAGTGATGGTAGTAGTTCAAATTCAATTTCTTCCTCCTCTCTCCTCCCTCACCCTGACTGGTGAAGGAGCCAAGCCCTCTAACTGGTTTGACCCGTCGCTCCTGGGTGTTGGACACTAACTGCCTCTATACTCCGGCCAATTTGAAATCGACATCCTAAAAAATCCGGCAAAGCTGATTGGTCGGACATATTCCATTTGTTCTGACTTTGTCGGCCGTTTGACCTATTTTCTAGATACAGTATTTTTGTCATGTACTCCCCAAAACATGCGACAACATGAACACACATAACCAGAGTATTAATGACCTCACGTTAAACAGACATTGAGCTTGATTTGGATTAATATTTTTGCCGGAGGTCAAAGTCAAACTTAACACTGACAGGATAGAACCTTCTAATCTGAAGCAGATTTACCAATCACGGGTCTGATAGATAAGCCAGATTTCTGATTAAAATCATATTTAAAGTTATAAGCAGAGAATAGATAAAGCTGACTATTATTACAATAAATGAGTACATCCCCACCACTTTTTTTATAGAAAGTTAATTTTCTTCTAAACTAAATATAGCAGGATTTTATCATTTCTAGTGGAACATTACACAATCAAAAAGGATATTATCAGGTATTATTTATGAACAAACTCTACAGCATTGAAAATTGTTGCTGTCTAAAAATAAGTACACCCCTACAAAAAATATTTTTGGCAACAGAGTTTCAATGCTGTAGAGTTTGGTCATAAATAATACCTGATAATATCCATTTTGATTGTGTAATGTTCCACTAGAAATAATAAAATCCTGCTATGTTTGGTTTAGAAGAAAATTAACTTTCTATAAAACAGTTGTGGGTTTCAGAGGGGTAAGACCCCTCCCCCAAACAGGCACAACCAAAGTTGCAAGACTCTATTTTATAAAAAAATAACCGTTCTCCAAAGTCGCAAGACTCTAATTAAAAATAAATAACTGTTTACAAGGTCGCAAGACTCTAATTAAAATTTAAAAAAAAAAAACGTTTACCAAAGTCGTAACACACTATTTTGGGAATTTCAAACTGATTTCGGCATTAAATGACCCATCAAGGGTTGATATACTGCTAAACAAATCAATCAATCAATCAATCCTGCGGACGCTGGCAAAGCATCTCGCTTTATATGCTAAACATGACAAGAAGAAATTAGACTCACAATGTGAAATGGGAATGTTTGTAGTATATGATAAAAATAATGCGCGTATTTAATTTACTATCAAAGACAATGGAAAGGTTCTGAAGCACAGGCTAGGGAAGTTTGTCACAAAAAACATAGTTGAGCAGCAGACCCAAACTGACCGACCAATTGTAGATGATTATTTCTACAGAACAAGATGTGTGTCAGGTCAGAAACCAAGGGAGGCTCAAGAGCAGTGTTGCCAACTCAAAAAAATTTTGCGCTAGTTTGGCTGCCAAAAAAGCGCAAAAAAGTGCTAAACTTTTTAAAATAGCCAGAAATGGCCAGAAACCACCAAAAAGATGCTAAAAACGATCAGAAATAGCCAGAAAATGGCAAAAAACGGCCAAAACACTTTAGGCGGAAACACACCAATTTAGCGCTTTTTGCACTGCCAAAACAAGAAATGCGCTAAATCTAGCGCAAACGTGCTAAATTGGCAACACTGCTCAAGAGTCTGAAGATGAAATCTCTGACAGTCAAAATAGTACAGGACCAGACGAGGACAGCCATATTTCGTGGTACCCCAAAAAGGAACAGGAAAACCCCTCAGTATTTAAAAGAATTATGTAACAGATGTTGAATGCAATGACCAGGCGCTAATCAACATTGACTACTGTTACAGAGCTGTGTGTAATGTGCCACAAACCTACAAGATTGAGTTCAACTCAATCACAGATTTGGATTAATGCTATGAAAGAGTAAAGATTCTCTAAGGAAGAATAACACATTCACACTGACCAATTTACCAGAGGGCAAAAAGACATTGAGGGTTAGATGGGTCAATCAAAGAAAATGCAGATGAATCTGAAAAATACAATGGAGCTAGTGGGCTGAAAATTTAAACAATTACCCCTTATAATGTCTAGAAAAAAACCTTTTTTGTTTTTTTGACCCATTAGAGGGGCGGTTCAATTTGCAATATAATTTTACACTAAATTAGTCCCTTAGTTTGTGTTCATGCTTGTTTTTTAACATTCAAACTTTTTAGTGTCCAACAAAAGGCGAGAGAAGTAACTTATTCTTTGATCACTCCTTTTTCAATTTTTTTAATTGATCACCCCAAACACGGCAGCGAGATGGATCTGAAATATACAAGATAAGATATGTTGCTAAAGGTTACAGTCAAATAATCGGGATACATTATAAGGAGACTTTTTCTCCAACTGCAAATATCACATCAATATGTGTCTTAATGCAAATTGCGGTACAGTATGAGCTTATCCTCTACCACAGGCTTTGAGGTCAAACTAGATACAAATGAGAGACCAGTGTATAAATTAAACAAATCATTATATGGACTGAAGCAGTCAGGTAGAAATTCGAACAAGATGTTACATGACTACCTAAGCAAAAATGGTTTTGTGCAGAATCCGGCAGATTATTTTGTCTACACTAAGTAGAGAATCAGTGGCAATTCTACAGGGAAGCCAGAGGGGGTCATGGCCACCCCAGAATGTTGGCTGGTCCCTAGGTTGCCCCCTCCCCCCACTTTCATATGCTTTAATGTAGGGGTGTAGCTGATATATGATTAATTATCTCAGATTTTCGAGAAGAAAAAAAACTATGCTGTAAAAATATAATAATTTTGAACATGGCAGCTTTTAATGTAGTGTTTCGGCACAAGAAGCTGTGGACAAAAGGGGAGACGACCTCCCTTCCCATTTGATGATCGCTAGGGAAGGAGAAAGCTCCCCTCCTTTATATTTATATTTTAAAAATCATTCATATAAGTTGTGTATATCAACGTGGTGAAGTATAAAAATGAAGATTTCTCGTCACATGCATTTTGAGTTTTGCCCCCTCCCCTAATCTCGGCCAGCAATACTTATCCGAGCCAAAAGACCTACATTGGACTATTGCCAAACATGTGAAAACAAGTTGTGTTACAGGAAACGTGAGGAAAAACTTGAACTTTAGGCGTACAGCAATGCTGATTGGGCATCAGATTAAGCTGACAGATGAAGCACAATTGGGTACTGTTTTAGTTTAACCAAAAGCGGTCCTCTTGTTTCTTGGAAATCAAAGAAGCAACCCACAGTTGATCTTTCCACGTGTGAAGCAGAATAGACGGCATTGGCTGCATCTACGCAGGAGAGTTTGAATCTTGTGCAGTTACTAAATGGAATACACAGTGAATGTCAATTGCACCGGTAAAGATCTTTGAGGATAATCAAGAAGCAATTGCTCTTTCCAAAAACCCAGTATATCATCAAAGATGTAAACATAGCATTAACTTAGTTGTAGCAAAAGAAAAATTACTTTTGCCTACTTAAAGCAGGTTATAAACTTTTTCTATAGTTTTGAGAAGGGTCATTAATATTAAAATGGTTCTTCGGATGATTGAACTCCTTCTTGTTATTTGTGTTGTAAACACGTTTCGGCCAATCCATTCTTCGGCCTTCTTCAGGTGTAAAATCCGAGTGTGATGGGTTAAACAGAAGTTATGTTTAAAGGGGGTTAACCCTTATAGGACAGGGCCCGGGTGTTTCTGTGTCTTTGTCATTTCGGGTTTAGGTTTGTTGAGAAGTGGAAGCCACATCGGGTTGAAATCCGCACTTGTCTGGCTAATGCATTTAGTCGACATTTTGATGTGAGTTGCCTCTTTGATTTTTCTCTGCTTCCAACATCGTTCTCTGTCACTATTTACAACACAAATAACAAGAAGGAGTTCAATCGTCCGAAGAACTATTTGAATATTAATGACCCTTCTCAAAACTATAGAAAATATCATTTTATTCACTCAACACTCAACGATTGTAAAATAACCATTGCTTATTGTCCTACAGCCGATATGGTATCAGATATTATGACCAAACCTGCAACAAAGGCAAAGTTAGAAAATTTTACTGGAATAAACCTTTCATACTTTCTTTTGTTATTCATATTTGATAGCTGTTTGTCGTGTGGATATAAACACTTCTTTTTTAAATAAAACTTCTTCCTTCACAACGTACGTGTATTTTATTCCTCTGTTAAGATTATCTGATTTGACAGTTGTTCCTTACCTTAATTATGTCAAACGCAACAGTTGGAGTGGTCCTAAATACCCTAACAACAAGGTTGGAAGAACCTGAAATCCAAGGAAGAATCGAGACCATCCAGATGACAGCATTACTGAAAACAGCTAGAATACTACGTGTTATAACCTCTAGACAACAGGAGTTAGCGTGTACTATTAGAAGCACTTCCACTTGTCTAGACTGTTGACCTTGGTGCGGAGGTCAACGTCTGGGATTTGAGGCGCTTTTAGGTAAATCTCGGGCAGTTTGAGTCGTGCCTATTTGGCGTCTCCTAAATCAGAGCCATATCTAAAGATCAGCTAAATCTTCTAAGTGCTAACCACACTCTATTCTATTTTTCCTCCCTATCGTCTCAACTACTAACCAGTATTAAAGCCACTAACTAATGCTAATACTTAAGAAGAAACAGACGACTGAAAGAAGGGACTAATCACCACAAAAAAAGGTAGTTTGTCTTTTATATATTTTGTTTGACTTCATGACTTCCTTTGAAGTCATCACACTACAGAGAATTGCTGTCACTTGATCTCCAGTGTAAGTCACAAGTTACTACTTGTGTGTACACTCAATGAGTGAAAGAATTATTATAATCTAAGTAAATAGGTGAGATTTAGGAAAATTGTCCTTGGAAGAGATTATATAACAGACTTTAATTCCTTTTGAATGTGAAAATTGCAGTGAAATTTTAAGGAGATAAAGAGATATTAATCTATTATGTTCATTTTTGTTAATTGATAGGATTTAATGATATTAAATTGTTACACATGAAATGTCGTTTTTTGCATCATAGAGAACAATGCTAAAAGTGAAAGATTTACTTAACTCTTTCTTCCCTGATAATGCCTCTAGGCGTGTTAATAAATTTCACTCATGTCCTGAACAAGTGTGATCTCATATTTGCATTATTTCCTGGGCAACAAAAAAAAATACTAAATCATACACTTTGTCATGATTTTATTTCACTGGACTTGGAAGTGATACATTGGGAATAATCACTGAAAATTTGGCTGTCAGGGAGAAAAGAGTTAAGTAATTGCATTTTTTGCAGATTCAATGTAAATAGAGATATAATTTGTTATTAGAAACTGTCAACCAAAACTGTCAACCAAAACTGTCAACATAGGTTTCTTCAGTTTTTAAGTTAGTCTGTCTTGCTATCAATGTATATATGTGTCATGCATACATGCTGCACTAATGGAGCTAGAGGGGTGAAAATTTAAGCATTTACTCCTTATAATGTCTAGAGATTTTATTTATTTCACCCCCCCCCCGGTTTTCAGGGGGGGGTTCAATTTGCAATGTAATTTTATGCTAAATCGGTTCCTTAGTTTGTGTCCGGCTGCGTTCGTGCTTGTTTTTCAAAATTCAAACTTTTTAGTGATCCAACAAACGGCGTTTGTTGGATCACTAAAAAGTTTGAATTTTGAAAAACAAGCACAAACCCCCTTTTCCAATTTTTTAATTGAACACCCCCAACATGACATCTGCCCAAAGATGTTGGTCACATGACAATTTCTATTGAGTGACCAACCAGACCTGTTATTATTGAAGGTTTTTGAGCCCTTAACAGCAAAAGTGTTCACCCAAGAAGAAGACTAATTTTCAAGTACGAATTCAAATTGGGACATACTGCTCAAGCTGCTGATACAGCTCCTACAATACAAACTGTTCAACATTGGTTCAATAGGTTTAGGTCTGGAAATATGGATACCAGTAATAAATCTCGAGGGAAGACAAAACCTGTGTACCATGATGCATCCGTGTGGTGCACCAATGCACACAAAACATGCAAGTTGCGAAACACACAACGTCAATCTTTCTTTTGATAAGGTTATTACATTTTTAATCATTTGAAAAGTCAACAAGCGTTCAAAGTTGTTTCTGTATGCCAGAGATACATACAGAGAGAGCGAGAGAGGTAAGATAGTGAAAACTATTCCGCTTCCAAAGACTCTAAGAGCCCCAGGAGTGGGTACCCCTGAATAGGGTGTCCAGTCCCGGACAACTGAACTGTATCTCGCCGCTGCTACCAAAGGACTGATTTTTCCCTAAGAACTAATATTTCTTTGTTCGCTGCTCGGTCAATCAGAACAGAGATGGGATGTTTTCAAACCAAGCCATTATCTATTTAGCCAAGTAGGTCAAAACCTTTCCTTTTCCTCTCTGGACATCACTTCTGTGGACGGCCAACTACTATCATAAACTAAGGGAACCATTTCCCAATACCATTCACCCTTTCTATATCACTTGGTACCCTCTTTCTGTCACTTAGTTGTCGCATACCTCCTTTTCCACTAGCTGTAAACGAAATAAGTCATTTCTGTTCATAACTACAACTAACTTAATAACTGGCCTATCTATTATGTAACACCTGTTCTTAATGATGAATAATTATCGACAGCAGTAGGCAACAATCCATGAACAACAGTTTGAGAATTTTCTGGAGGCTTTAGAAAGCGACCGTATCACATCATTGCATGACAATAGGAAAGGTTAAAACAAATGGCTCCCACATGAACTGAATAAAATTCTCCCTGATAGTGACAGACCCCACACCAACAAAATTTTCCACATTGTACATGAATAAATATAGTAATAATAATGATGATGATAATAAAATCCCAGGAAATCCATCTTTGGCTGAGATACAAAAGATCGTGCTAATGGACACTGCTCACATACTCAGAAAAACTCTCTCAATTCAATACCCCCCCAAGTCTTATACCCAACTTATGTGTCCCTATGTGAAACTTTCTGTCTTTTTTCACATGAACTCTGTTTGTTAAGATTGATTCTTCCCCCCCCCCCACACACACACTTTTTTTCCGCATCTGTTCTACTTTATAGTGTTTCAATTATATCCGCGTGTCTGTGCCCAGTGGGTGGAAGGCAAATGAATGATATAAGAACAAAAAAAAATAAAGAAAAAAAAAATGCTCAATAACTTCCTAAGAAAACCTTCATTTACCTTAGGTCTCAGGTGAAAGACTTGGTATATGATTGTATGAAACCGCAAATCAAGGAAATAATAATAATAAGAAGAAGTCAGAGGAAGAGAAAATATAATATTTTGGTCAAGTAATGTCAGTGTATAGATACTTTGGAGACTGGTATTTATGCTGATTTACTACTGAAATACATTACTAAAGATTTACTATGAAAATAAACCGATAATGATTTACTATAGAAATGCATCACAAATGATTTGTTTTTTTACATGCATTGCATATGATTTGCTATAGAAATTAATTGCAAAGGATTTTCTATATAAATGCATCACAAATGATTTACTATACAAATGCATTGCAAATGATTTACTGCAGAAATGTAATAAAACTGATTTACTATATAAATTTATTGCAAATAATTTACTAACATGCATTTCAACTGATTTACTATAGAAATGCATTACAAATTATTTACTATAGAAATGCATTACAAATCATTTACTATAGAAATTCATCGCAAAGGATTTACTAATATGCATTGCAAATGATTTACTATACAAATTCATTGCAAATGATTTACTATAGAAATGCATTACAAATGTTTCATTATAGAAACGCTTAACAACTAACTCATTAACAATTGAAATTCAATGAAAATGATTGTAACTGATTCAGTAGAAATGCATTGCAACTGATTTACTACAGAAATACATCACAAATAATTATGGAAATTCATTGCAAATGATTTACTAAAATGCATTACAAATGACATTCACTGTAAATGATTTTATCAAACACTAAATGCATTGTAAGACAAAGATGCACTGAAAATGATTTAAAGTAGTAATGAATAATTATGATGAAAAGAATTAAGATAACGATGATGACAATGTGAAGGTATGTACATTCAATTTATTCACAGCACAATCTGTCAAGGCTGAAAATGGAGTTAGCAGCCTTTTTTTGCTAGACTGGCAAGGTAATTACAGGAGAAAGGATTGCCCTGTGCCCACTTACCCTTTCTTTCCTCTGTCTACCATCATGTCATACCAGTGACAAGACCATGATTAAGATGACTGAAGATGGGATAGAATTCAAGGAGTGTTAGATTCATGCCTTTTCCAACAGTATTAGTACAAAAGTGATATCAGTAGTTTCACTGATTCCACTTTCCAAGTTGATACCATTCATCAATGAAGCAAACTGGTTCCCTCCTCGGCCAGACGATTTTCAGCCATGTTTGTTTATATGCGGCCTCGTGCTCTTTAGGACTTCAAGAGTTAAAGGAAATTTTTCAAGTCTAAGAAATAAATGTAACAAAGCCATGTCATTTAGGTGTTATAGGAGCTTTATATAGTTTTTTCTATTGTAAAATAATGCCCAACCGTGGCCAAGAACGTCATCTAGTAATATAGTGCCTAGTGAAGGCAAAAATGGTTCAGACACCTAATAACGAAGGATCCTAGTTATTTTGCAAAGGACTTCTTTGACCTGGACCCAAAGAAGCTTGGATGGAAATGTCCCAAAGGCCAATCAAAACAATGCTGGCTGAACAATATAACCCAGGACTTGGGCCATATTAACATGCCACTTTACCAAGACAGAAAACAGGCTATAAACAGGTACCAATCGAGAAGAGCCAGTCGGCATGTATCTCGCTACACTGAAATCCCAGCTGGCGCCATAAATAAACATACTGATAACATTACACCACCTTGTGATTCCTCTCGTTCATTACACTTTGAAGCACAGGTATCTGGTTCAATGCTTAACTCTTTGAGGCACGTTTCTTTTTCTTCCACTTTGAACTACTCCACCATCTGTTGATCAGCCCTGGTGTTAAACAAAATGGTGGGACAGAATATAAAATGTCTTTGCTCCCAGACAAATCAAGATAAAAAGGTGGTATTAAAGATGACCCACCCCGCAGATGCTAACACTTCAAAAGTGGGATGAAATTTAACCCACGATGCTTAAAAGAGTTAATCTTGAGCACCCAGTCTGGCGCCAACTGCCAATATGACTCACACTGACGGTGACAACTCAAAGAAAGGTATGCTTCTTTGCAGGCAAATATTTATGTCATGACATGAAACTTGTGAAGGTTTGCATTCTACCAAATGACAAACGCATCCAGTGACACATTAAGCTCTCTGACAGTGTTACTAAAACTATCTGATCTTGCAAACTGGCAAGGTTTTTTCCAATGTGTCAGGGACTGATAGCGTATCTGTGCCAAATTGTTACTCATACATTATCAGTAAAATATTAATTGAACATTCCTAGTAATATTGATATAATACAATTTAGTTTAATATAAGCTAAAATAAATGTTTTTTCAGATAAACATTTCATAATAAATAGTATATAAATTTTTTTTTTTTTTTGGCATTCGCATATTTAAATTTTATAATACGACTATTGAATAAAAAAAATAAAAATTTAACGGACAACTCTGTCTGTTCCCGCAGTCGTTATGGAGAACGTATTGCCACGGACGACTGCCATCGACGACTGCCATGGTCTTGCATGGTTCATCATGGCGTTGAGCAGCTATGGAGCCTAGTTTTCGAATGAGCTTCAAAGCCTTGGGGCATATCAAGCCAGACGTTTCAACCGCCAGTCTACAGCCATTAGTAAACAGTGCGGATCAGACATAAAAATTAGCTCTAGGCGAGTAAATTTCTAAGTTGTAAATCCGTATAAACACAGCTTTGGAATAAAAGATTTATAGTTATACAGTAAACTGATAGCACTCATTCTAACATCACTATTTAATGACACACGCGTTCTAACAGCACGTTTGTTTTTATATTCTCGCAAGACTGTTGTCGGAGATTACAGGAATGCATTGAATAGTGCGGTTTTGATGTAGAACGGTTCAGGTATTGCTGTACAAACTAATGTACCTAAGTATAAGCTGAAATAAAAAACACATTAAATTATAATAAGACCTTGAACAGTGCGGTTTTGATTAGTGTGGGTTTTGATATAGTATGGTTAAGGTATTGCTGTACAAACTAATGTAACTAAGTATAAGCTGAAATAAAAAAAACACATTAAATTATAATAAACCTTGAATAGTGTGGTTTTGAACAGTATGGAAGATTTTGAAACAAATTAACCGCACTAATCAAAGTATACCTGTATATACTCATTTAAAGCCCACTTATCAAATAAAATAACTATATATAAATTTATATCTGATAATCACTTGTATTTTTCTTCTAATCAAGATTGAGATTTTTCAGATATTGAATTCAGAGTAACATATAAATGACGAATGAGAGGCATAAACATGTTAACATGAACTTCATCCATTCCTTATAAAAAGGAATTAAGAAAAGATTTAAATGAAGTAAAAACAATGTTGCCAAGCATGGTTTGTTATTTGTAGATAAAACTGTCTTAAAAATGGCTAAAATCAGCTAAATTTCCAGCAAACTTTATAGCTACAAATGTTGTACAAGAATACCTTGAATAGTGCGGGTTTTGATTAGTGCAGGTTTTGATGTACAAATTAATGTAACACATTCAATTATAATAAGATCTTGAAGAGTGCGGTTTTGATCAGTGCCAGTTTTGATGTAGTACGGTTAAGGTATTGCTGTACAAATTAATGTAACTAAGTATAAGCTGGAAAACAATACATTCAATTATAATAAGATCTTGAAGAGAGCGGTTTTGAACAGTACAGAAAAGTTTGGAACAAAATAATCGCACTAATCAAGGTATACCTGTATACCTTTTCCCAAACAAATTAAAACGTAAAAGATTTTTTTGTCATACTTTTTAATTTGTTTGCCATGTTTTTTAATTCACCCATTATAATAGCAAATTTGTTATAACGGCACACCCTGGGAGTGATGCAAGTGTGAGTTAGCTGTTTAGTATGCAATTTGTGGGAGAGCTTCTTTCATCAACAAACACATCCCACCTTGATACCGTGGAAACAAGCAAGCAAACAGAACAAAGCACTGAAACACTTGTGTATAACCAGGCAGGCAGTTAGTCATTGTTGGCTGTATCTAGCACGAATGACTCAACACTACTACCAAAGTCTTTAATAGCTGATTGATCGATACAATCATCTTATTCTCTGTGTATGCATATCTAGAATAGAATGATTAACAGGTCTGGTTAGTCACTCAATAGAAACCGGCACGTAACCATCGTCTTTTGGCAGCATGCCGTGTTGGGGGTGATCAATTCAAAAATTAGAAAAGGCGTTGATTGATGAATAAATTGCTACTCTCGGCTCTGTTGGGCAGTGATCACTAAAAAAAGTCTGAATTTTCAAAAAACAATCGTGAATGCTGCTGGACACAAACTAGTGATCAATCTAGCTTACACTCACATTGCAAATTGAACCCCCACTAAAAACCTATTTGGGGAGGGAATTTTCAGGAAACAGAAAAATTTTTCTAGATATAATAAGGAGTAAATGTTTAAATTTTCGGCTTGTCCCGTGCGGCCTGTACGTATGATACATACATAGCCAGCCAACCAGCCAGACCAGCTTGAAAACTGAAGAAACCTATGTTGACAGTTCTGGTTGACAGTTTCTAATACTGTATTTCACCATGTATAATCCGCTACCGTCGATTATCCGCCCCCATCCCCTGATTTAGCTTCAATTTCAAATGAAAAATGCATTATCCCATGTATATAATTATCTATACAAATATGTATGACTATTATGTTTCCATAGATAATTTGATACTGGATTTTTTAGCTGAAAATCTTCAGAAGAAAATGCGGATTATGATAGTCAAATACAGTAATTAAAATGTATAGCACACAGTGCCGGATTTAGGCATAAACTGAATAATCTACAGCTTAGGGCCTCAAAATCCGCAGGGACCTTGAAAAAATTAAAAAGTCATTTACGCTTTCAAGTTTTGTGAGAACTTCTAGCATAATTTTTTAACAAGGTGCCTCCAATCTTTTTTTTAGATTAGGGCCTTACCAAGTCTAAATCCTGCACTGAAGCGCATAATATAGACTGGATGATAAAAGAACAAAAATAATGAATACTCTACTGATCTTCGTTAGCTCAGTCACTCACACTAATAAATGTCATTATAATTATCATATTCTGTAGGATAT
>VCCN01007221.1:1236276-1261903 GCA_006491835.1 Architeuthis dux
TACATTTGTGTATCTGTGTGTATACTCGCACACCCACACATCGGTTGGTGTGTGTATGCATATATATGTGTGCATGTATGTACATATGTGTGTGTATGTATGTACATATATGTGTGTATGCATGTACATATATGTGTGTATGTACATATATGTGTGGGTGGGTGCGTATATGTGCATATACAGATACATACATTTGTGTAACTGTGTGGATACGCACACACACATCGGTCGGTGTGTGTGTGCATATATGCGTATCACACATCTGTATGTGTGTGTACAGTACACACACATACACTGATATGGGGGAAATGACTCTTTAAAAAATATCGCCGCCAGTCCTTAACAAAGTGCTAAAATTAGGCCCGAGGGCCCAGAACAAGAGGCCCGAGTTGTATGGAATGGATGGTAGGGTAAGATAGGTTAAGGGGCCAATAACCCTTTTTGCCCTGGGGGCCCAGATCACTGTCAGTCCGCTCCTACTCTGAACACATACAAATTTGAGTCAGTGTAGATTTTACTTTTCTTTTTACTTTACAGGGGAAAAAAACTATTTTATGATGAAAAATATTCTTTTTGATTAACTAAAGCGATTATGCATTATGAATCCTGGTAAAAAACAAAAGATAGCAACGTTTTAATAATTGTTATGTAAGCTTGAAAAACCTCGAGAATTCTCCCGAAGACTAGAATCATACCATAATTCACTCTCTATGTGACAACATAACTTAGAGAAACCACACAGCATCCTATGAAATCTTCTGTGTGTACTAATTGGACGCCGGGGCATGTTTTAAGCAAGTTAGTTTTTGAAAATTCAAAAGCTTTCAAAGGGTCCGATCGACAATGTAAATATTATACTAAACTGGACCTTTACTTTAAGGACTTTTTATTAAGCGTTCACGCTTACCTAAAAAATTAGTATACAGGGTGTCCCTAACGTCTGGACACATAGGCAAAATGCGTTTTAATCTGTGGGGCAAAAAAATGTAGTTAGTTATAAATAGTGATATTTCCTATGTGTCCAGACGTTAGGGACATCTTGTATTATAAATTCACCAAATGTCCACCCGTCTGTATGTGACTGCCTACTGCAAAAACTACTCAACATAACTCCATGATATTTTCTGAGGTTAATCCTGGGAGCCATAGGCAGGTTTTTAGCAAGTTAGTTTTTGAAAATCAAACTGCAAATATGTTTTTTAGGACGGAGTTCGATTTTCAATGCACATTCATGCTTTATTTTGTACTCTGTTTATAGCGAAATCTGCCTGTCTGCTGCCTACATGTTGACAGCCACAGAGCGGGTAGGGTGGTATGATTGTTAGAGAGGGATTGAGAGTGAGAGGGAGAGGGAGATATCTCGCTAACAGACAGTGGACACGGGATTTAACGTCATGGTTATTTTTACCGATACGTGTTTTAAAAGGTATCCGGAAAAGTACCCATCAGAAAAATTTCCAACAGAAAAGTGCCCATCACAGAGAGGAAAAGTTCCCATCACGAATTTATCAAGGGAGGAAAAGTGCCCATCAAAACATAATTTAATTAATGAATATTTGTGTTTTTTTACACGAACATTTAAGGTAGACTTTTGGCACCACTTATAATTTAAACACAAATATTCATTAATTAAAAATAAAAGAAATAAGAAAATTTTATGAAAGAAATAAGAGAATTCATGAAAAATTAAGAGAATTCATGAAAGAAAAACTTTGGGTATAGATACATTATAATATTGTTTGTTAAATTGTTTATTTTTATTTCAAACTCAGAATTCCAATTGGGACCACCTTGGCTAAGTTGTGCCAAGAATAAAACCCGATAAAAGTTGTGCCAAAAACCTTATAAAATGTTCGTGTAAAAAACAGAAATATACATTAAATTATGTTTTGATGGGCACTCCCCCCCCCCTTGATAAATATGCGATGGGCACTTTTCCTCCCTTGATAAATTCGTGATGGGCACTTTTCTTCCCTGTAATGGGTACTTTTCCTGATGGGCACTTTTCCGGGACCCGTTTTAAAAAACGGTTAGCTATAAAAAGGCTACTTCCGTTTAACTTTCGTTTTAATTAACTTTTTAGGTGCATCCATATATTTTCTATATTCTTATTTTTTTTCCTTACATAATATGATAAAATAAAAAAAAAATCTTCTTTAAAAGAAATTACATTATTTCTTCTTTAAGTGAAAATAAAATTGTTTTTTTCGTTATGCAACGATTGTTTGTTTGATTGTTTCGACTCGTTTCTTATAATTAAATCTTTTGTAATAAAAAACATAATCGTAACCTCCCCCCCCAAAAAAAAACACTTAGCGGAAATTTCCATCTTTCGATCTGTCTCTATATTTTATTGATTATTTATTTATTTTGCCAGCGATTTGAAACCGCCCGTTAGGTCGGATATGTATTGGAGATAGTATTGAGGTAATTACAACCAATATTAAATATAAGAAAGTTAATGGTATAAACAAACAATAATAAAGATAAGAGCGTAGTAATCTCTAACGGTAAACTAATAGTAGCAGCGGTAGTAATAGTACCGCCTATAGTGATAATAGCCTTAAGGGCCAGACTGCCGATAGTAAGCTAGCGTGTTGATGAGACTAGAGAAAGAAAGGTAGAAAGAGTAATGTTGGCGATATGCGTAAGAAAGATCTCTCTCTCTCTCTCTCTCTCGCTCTCTCTCTCTCTCTGCCTGAAATAGTAAAAGGAATGAAATACATGTATGTTACAAATATGAAAGTTGCACATGGTAACAACGCAATGATAATAAAGAATACAAATACTTGGCAACGATAATAATAAGTATATTTATTACAGAAGAATATAACAATAAAGTATTTCTCAGCTATTGAGAATAAGAAGAAAGAATGCATTTAAAGAGTTCGTATCATCATCATCAGCCGTTATAAGTCCAATGCTGGACGAAGGCCTTTCCCATCTCCTTCCATGACAACCTATCTTGTGCTAACCTCTGCCAAGTCTTACCGTCAAACTTTTCTATCTCGTCCCTCCATCTTGTGTCTGGTCGTTTCCTACTTCTTTTACTGTCCCATGGACACCAATCTGTTAGTCTTTTCCCCCATCTATTGTCATCTCTTCTCGCTAGGTGGCCGGCCCATCTTCACTTTTGCTGCTTAATTAGTTGTATAATATCCTTCACTCTAGTCCTTTCTCTGATCCACGCTGATCTTTTTCTATCTCTTAGAGTTATCCCTAGCATTGCTCTTTCCATGGCTCTCTGTGTTATTCTGAGTTGGTTTTCAGCTCGTTTGGTTAATTTCTAGGTTTCGCATCCATAAGTCATGGCTGGTATTATGCAGCCGTTGTATACTTTACGCTTTAGGCACATTGGCAAGGTGCTCTTCAGAATGTCTCTATTCATACCAAATGCTTTCCAACCTATCGTTATGCGTCGTTTTATTTCGCAGTCATGGTCTTTCGTATACTACTTTGTAAATGAGTGTCCTTAGTTTGTTGATGATGTTAAGGTACGTACATCATCAGAGTTGAGAGGCGTGTCTCTGTGAAAAGGGTGGAACCGTCAAGGATTTGTCGCCAGACAAATTTGACTGAACGAAGAAATGAAGAATAGATGTCTTCTTATAGTAAGGGGTGACTGGAAGGTGATGACTGGTCGAAATTGTGGTGTGTTGGAAATTGGTTTCGTCAAGTTCCAAGATGAAATGTAATTGTCTACAATCGGTATCGTTGTTGCGAGTCAAGTACATTTATTTTCATGTCCTGAAACTTTCAGGACATGAAAATAAATGTACTTGACTCGAGAAATTCCGAGAAATAAAGTTATCTTTCTTGGAATAAAAATCTGGCTTATCTTAAAGGAAACGTGTGCAAAAATACATATGTGTCCGCTACAGATATGTAGTCTAGTTAATCACTTTAATTCACAAAATGGGACGGAGGTTTCAGTTATCTAACCACAAACTAAACAGAGTATATTATAATTTTAAAACAATGTTATCTCGGATAAACAAGACCAGATGAATTAGTCACCTCTAACTACTTGAAGAAACTTGGTTTGATTCAGTGGAATTCTAATAAATGAATAAATAAATAAATCTTTTTTTTTTATTCAAATGGTTCTTCGGACGATTGAACTTGTTATTGGTGTTGTAAACACGACTTCTCGAAACGTCGTGTTTACAACACAAATAATAAGAAGGAGTTCAATCGTCCTAAGGACCAGTTAAATATTAATGACCCTTCTCAAACCTATAGAAAAGAACCATTTAAATATTAATGACCCTTCTCAAACCTATAGAAAAGAACCATTTGAATATTAATGACCCTTCTCAAAACTATAGAAAATATTTTCTTTTTGCACGGCAAACATGGAGTTTTCATTTGAATGGAACTGATTTTGACACTCCAACGTCTTGACTTTTTTTTCACGAATTTGTCTCATTTATTTTTTAAAATTATTTTTGCGCCATTTTTAACATCAGCTGGGTGTGAAATTTTGACACACCCGCGCACACCTGATGTTAAAATGGAGCATAAATAAAAAGAAATAAGTGAATTCTTGAAAGAAAACAGTACATTTTAGTATTTAAAAAAGACGGTGGAGTGTCAAAATCAGTTCAATTCAAATGAGGACGGTCGAAAACTCCATGTTTGCCTTTGAACAAACAGGGGAATTTTCGCAAATAAATTTCTGTTACTGTTGGGTATCGATTTTTCCATCTCATTTTCCAGGCGATATTCATTTTTGGGTATGACGGGTTTTAGAAGTACACAGAATAGACAAGAAGTGTTGTATTTATCTGCGTCCCTACGGGGGCAGAATAGGACGCAAGGTCGAGTTAAGTGTGGGGACCCTCACGCGTACGTCGGCAATTTCCCTTTGATACGCCTGGGACATCAGGGATTGACCCTGTCCCTGCCCCTTTAAGTGCAATGGGGAGGTACAGCCTGTGTGGAGGACGGCCCCCTGGAACTAGACATTCCTCAAACAGTCAAGTCAACATATTTGTTATCGCCGTTTTATTTGAAAACAGTTCTTTCGTTTACCTTAACGACAACGTAGATGGATTGTGGCACAATGTAGGCAAAGGGTTACATTTTTAAATTTCTTTTTAAAAATAGCCAAAATTACACTATAAATGGTCGAAAATAGCAACAAAATGGCCCAAAATAGCCAAAATGTTTAAGCGGAAACGCGCTAATCTAGCGCTGTTTTGCACTGTCAAAAACAAGAAACGCGCTGAATCTAGCGTGAAACGCGCTAAACCGGCAACACTGAATGTATTTGTAAGGAAGGTGGTCCCTATTGTTCACACCCTCGCAAACTCAATGTTAAAAGCAACGCACAAGAAATAAGTGAATTCATGAAAGAAAAACAGGAGTAAATACATAAATTACATTGTTATTGCTTTGAATAAATTAAATGTTTAAATTGTTTTTATTTGTGCGCCGTTTTCAACATCGAGTATGTGAAACTTTACAATCGAGACTACCTTCTCTACTACATTGTACCGTTTTTTTAAACGTACAGACAAACAACGAAATATGATTTAGATTCTAAGGCCACAAAATCGAACTTAATGGCTTTGTTTACTTCATAAAAGACATTTATTTTTCTCAACAGATTAGAATGATGCATCATAACAAATCTAGCCCACCCAGTCCGGGCGTCACTATGTATTTAGAGAAATGACGCAAAAACAATCTGTATATTTAGAGAAATGACGTAAAAACAATCTGTATATTTAGAGAAATGACGTAAAAACACTCCTATGCTTTTAAAAAGCCTGATCTGTTAAGAACTGCCAAGATAAGTTTCTTCGGTTTTCAAATTGGTCTGGCTGACTGGCTACAGGCCGCACCAATGGAACTAGAGAGCTGAGAATTTAAACATTTATTCCTTATTATGTCTAGAAAAAACGTTTTTTATTTATTTAATATTCAATATTTCAAATTTAATCGACCGCGCCCACTTAGATAACCGTCTTATCTTTGCTCACTTTAAAAAAACCGTCATTTTTTCTTCAAACAAAAGCCGACGGCCAAATTCGGTTATAGTTTCATTTTCTGAGAAGCGAACTAAATATAGAATAAAAGAACAGAGAGAGAGAGAGAGAGAGAGAGAGGGGGGGAGAGGGAGAGAGAGAGAGAGAGAGACATGTTCTGTTTGTTAAAAATAAAATCTATAAATAATTTAAACCTAGCAAAAAACATATGCCTAGAAAAGATTTTTTATTTTTAAAATTTCACATAAATTCTTAGGGTGAGAGTTCAATTTAAATGTAATTTTATGCTAAATTGTTCCATTAGTTTGTCCCATTCACGCTTGTTTCTTTTATAAATTCGGACTTTTTAATGATCCAACAAAAGTTATTCATTGGTCACCCCTTTTCCCAATTTTCTAATGGATCACCCCCAACACTGCATGCTGTTTCTATTGAGTGACTAACCAGATTTATCTATCTATCTATCTATCTATCTATCTATCTATCTATCTATCTATCTATCGAAACAAATTTAATTCAAAGGCATGAACCTGTACCCTGTCCTACCACCATTTGGTACAATTGGAGTGATTTCCAGACATGCCAAGGTTTAGAAGTTCTCAGGAGGGAGATTTCCTAAAAAAAGAAAATGTTCAATTCTAGAAGCTCTAAAACAGCTATCTCAATGTATTGAAAACCTATTTTAACATACTTTTAAACCAAGATAATCAACAAAATGTGGGAGTCTTGGTAGGTCTGCAAATAGGAGGGAAATATTTTACAGTCAAATTTTTTTTAATCAAATCTTTTTCGATGCGGGAGATCGTACAAATTCATTACATGCGGGGGAAGGCAGCACTTGGCTTCAAAATGCGGGAGATTGTTAGGTCTGGATGTCGTCCCTAAAAAGTGCGGTCCCTCCTACAGCGCTAGTAGTATTGCTTTATTTCCGCATCTGATAATCTTAACAAGCAGTAAGGGTTAGGTTTAGGGGTAGGGTTAAGTAATTCGGTACCACAGTTATCAGAGTATGAGATGCGTAAATAAACCAATACTACTAGCTCTGTAGGAATGACCGCATTTTGATGAGGACCACGCTACCTAACTTGTTCCCTGAAGCAGTTAAATTTACTGTAAAAATGAGGCCTTGGTAAAAAGAGTGAGAGTAGAGGTAAATGGATGTAAAACTTTGTCTGTTCCACTTTGTAGGTTACAATTTTGCATCTAGGAAGCTGACATTTGGTATAGGGGTACATCTTTTCACAGGTTACCTCTCCATCCTACACAATCTTATTAAATTCCACCCAGCCATCTTGGAGGAGATAGCAAACAATATATACACAGACACCATTTTTGCCTGCATATGCTAGATCCCTTTGGTTGTATGAACAGAGATGACAGACACGCGTGTATCATGTTGAAAGGTTTTATTCCAAAAGACAAAGGGAATGGACCGCTTCAGTATCGAAAAATAATCAACATAAAAGGGCCGTTTATAAAACAATAATATACAAAGGGGAATAACTCATTGTTATTCATTAGTATCTATTCACAAAGCAAGGGAAGCAACTCATGGTAGCTTACCGATCAACATCTCGTATACCAACAAGAATTCAAATTAAAATCTTTTTTTAATTCTAATAAAGTCCTTTGTTTGCCACATGAATTGAAATTTTAATTCTAATCAAAGTCCTTTGTCTGTCATAAATTGTATTGGCTTAATCATAACGCCAGTCACAATGGCGATTCGTGACTTTAGGTTGTGGGAGTGCTGCTTCAGATAATTTGTAAGAATTGTTTTAATATTGTCACACACACACACACACACGCACACACACACCGTTGAAATCATTGAAAGTGCATTTAGCCTTTCCTGATTTATAGTGCTTCTCAGAAAAGTTTTTATTCTTTTTAATGTTGAAAAGCAACGTTCAGGCTCTGATGTAGTTATAGGAATTGTCAAGAGGATTTTTATCAGTTTCGTAATTTCACCAAGAACACCATCTAAATTATTTTCCAAGATAAATTTCAACAGGTCAATTAACCTGCAATATTCATGTATATCGGACTGTAGACTGTAGAATAGTAGAAAATTCAGTTTCAAGTTTTTCTTTGTCAATCATGGGATACACTTTTGTGGTCAACCCTATTTCTTCTGTGGGCAGTTTTTTCTTAAAACCTGTAAAGCTGTTCTTGTTGAATAATTTAGCAGCTACTAATTGTTTAGTGAAAGAATATCTCTCCACTATACCAACACATACGCAGTCACATACTTCAGCCATGAGCGCCTTTGAAGGATTCTCACAGTAATTTGAGTTTCTTATTTCTAAAATAGCAGTTTTGAAATGTGTTACATATTCATGTATTTTAAATATATCAATTTCTCGAGATTGTATTTGGTTGTAAATTACTTCAACGTAAGGCATAATCTGATGAAAAAGCTCCAACCAGAATATGAATTTTTCATTATTCAGGTAGTGCAAAATTCTTGTTGCTGCTGAAATGGTTTCATCTACATTTGATGTTGACTGGATTTCAGCAAGGCAGCTTGTTAAAGGTTGCAAATTTTCATGAACTTTGTTCACGGTCCGTATATTAAAGTTCTACCTTGTAGAGGATAGGCGCGGAATACTGACGTTCATATACTTATAGAGAATGGATACACGTTGTGGCGATCTTGAGAAAAATGTTGGTATAGCCAAAATGTTAGAAAAAATATTCTTGAGTCCCGCGTAATACTTGCTGCATTTCTCATTATCAGATTCAGTTGGTGCGCATGACAGTGAATGCAATGTGCATTATTATAAACTGCTTTTAGTTTTGCCTGAACGCCCCCTTTTTTGCCTTTCATGACATTTGCACCATCAAACGTTTGAGCTATAGGTTTTTGTCTATTTCCTTTAAGGATTATGTCTAACTGCTCTAGAATACATTTTGATAAGCCTTCTGCAGTTTGATTTTCTGGAATAAAGAATTTAAAAAAACGCCCAAATATTTATTCATTCATTCAGCACGTACCATAGAACAATTACCATCTGAGTGTGTTCTGAAACATCTGTTGTGTCATCAGCCATGACAGCTACATATGAAGCTTCTCCAAGCTCTTTCTTTATCTCATCCTGGTATATTTGCAGCAGGCAGTCAAGTAACACATTCTGAATAGTCTTAGAAATACCTTTGAAGACTGCACTGGTTTCTAAATGGTTCTTTAAATCCGGATCTAATTTAGATGCAAAATGTATTCATCCCCTAAATACACCTGGTTTTACTGAATCATCTTTTTCATCATGTCCACGTAAAGGAATTTCAAAGTGCCCACAAAATGTAATGCAGTCGATTATCTTGGATAAAATTTTACGGTTCTTGGTAACCTTCCTGTTATGCTCATTGATCGAAAGTCTATAGGCCTTACTAAGTTTTTCTTTAATATCTACGCGTCCTAAAAGCGATAGTGAAACCATATTATTAATATGCTTCTTTGACGTTTCATGTTTTTCAGTTTTTTCTTTCATTTTATTTATATTTTTAAAGCCGTCTTTTGTCCATGTTAGATCACCCCCAAACAACAAACACGGAAAACAAAATAATGCATTTTTTACTTCACAACCACACAGCCAACATTTCCTTTGGTACCATTCTGAATTAAAGCTAATTGTTACTTATTCCTGGCTGAGATATTTTAATATGAGGTGAGGTGAGGGACGGTCACTTGTCTTAATAGCAACTTTCTCATGAAGACACAACTGTGAACATTTAAGCTGTTTACTCACTGTCACAGAACTTGTTTCTTGGGGAAACAAGGAGGCCATGATTATTAATTTAAATTCTTTTACACAATAAAGTTTCCATTTAACCTAATAGTGAATGAGAATATATTGACTATTTCATTCAAAATAAAAAATATTCCAACAAAAACTGCATGGAAAAATAAGAAAAATATTGAAGGCTAAAGAAATATTTACTTTAAAATGTATTAAGTTATAGCTCAGTCGGGAATAAGTTGCCAAAAAGATGTATTGAAAGAAAAATTGGGTAGTTGTATCAAACACAGACGTTGTTGTCAGCGAAATTGATCCGAGAACATAAATAAATGAAATGAGCAGATCCTGAGGAAATGGTGTCCAAAATTCACCAAAAGTTTCAGACTTTGAGGCGCAACTCTAACCAAAAGTAATTGGACCCCTTCATTCATTCGGAACGGAACTAAGAATGATGAAATAATGACACTAAGGTGACCACTACATTAACACTAGAAGCGAACCACGGACTGGAATTAGTGAATTTTGGGCCTAATCTTGTCTACCCCCAACCCATTAACTTTTGCAGATGGTAAATAAAATACTATAATTATTCAATGGTGAATTAAATGTTGCTTTGTGATTTAATTGGAAGTAAATTATTTTGTTACTGTTTAAATTAAATTTATTTTCTTCTGTTTAAAATTGGACTCATATGTATTTTGCACTCACGCACTACGGTCAGCAAGTGGAAAGCACTTGACACCAATTTTCCTTTTCAACAATCCATATTTTTATTCCGAGAACCAAGTTAATCTTTCCGAGTACAACTTTTAGATAACCAATTACATGACAGGACATGACAAATCCGTACTTGACTCGAACTTAATACGCTTTGCAGACAAGAAGTCTTGCAAAACGATGTATCTTGTCAGCTTACATTTCATCTTGGATACTTGACGATACACAGTTCAACACACCACAATTTCGACAAGCCTCACACCTTCCACTCACCTCTTACTATAAGAAGACCGATCTATTCTTCATCTTTGTTCAGTCAATATTTGTCGTCTTGACAAATCCATTGACGGTTCCACAGAGATGCGCCGCTCACCTCTGATTATGTACATTCATACACACTCATACATACACACACACTCTCTTCCTTAACATCTTCAACAAACTAAGGACAGACATTTTACTAAGTAGTACACAAACTCTATAAATGCATTACTTCTTCTCATCAGCTAAGAACTACTTTTTGTTATATTCTTCTGTAATAAATATACTTCTTATTATCATTGCAGAGTATTTGTATTTTTTTATTCATATTTAATACTACTATTTAACTTCATCTTAATTTTTCAGTTGATTTTTTTCATCACAACTCTGTCATCATAAAAGTTAAAGTTTTCGATAAAAAAGCAACTGAAACATTAAGATGAGGGTGAATAGTAGTGAAAAGTTTAATAATAATGATTGCTTATAAAACATTGGAATATTGAAGTACACTCCAACCAAAAATAGGAATTTATTAAAAAATACTACTAAAACTATTTAAAAAGGGCCACATTGGTCTAACGAGTCTATTTTCTTCCTTCTCTCTCTATGAAATAAATAAACTGCGCTGACCGGAACACCCCCCCCTCTCTCTCTCTCTCTCTCTCTCTCTCTCTCTCTCTCTCTCTCATCACTGCTTTCCACAGTCAGCACTGCGTGAGACACAGTGCCTGAACTCGCTTGATACTTCGCCTATGATATGTGCCCAGTCAAGCGACAAAGCAACTGACATAGGAACTGTACAGTAGACAGTTCCACGGGGATTTTTGTTGTTTTTATTTTTAGAAATGGGAAGAGTATTGAAGGATTGTTGATAATAGTATTAAATATCTTGTACGAGTATAAATAAACATATATATTATACATATGCTGCAGTTCCACTGTGCCTACACACGAGCCGCCACTGGCCAGTCACCAAAACGGTTCGGGGTTTGTCCGGCTGTGGTTCTTCTTTGCCTTTCTATCATCCCAGGTGGGTGGTTCCTTTGGGTATTATCTCTGCTATATGAACGTCTGTCATTGTTATCATCATCCTGGGTGTTCCCCCATTCACAGTTTCTTTCTTCCATATTACTGTAATCCGGTCTTGATCTTAGTTTCAGATGTTTCCTGTTTCTCACAAGTCTTTTTCCATTTTCCAGTTCGACCATGTATTCTCTACTAATTTTTCTTTACTGTTTTTAAATTGCAAAATAGGGCCATTCGTACTATAACTTTTTCTGACTTTCATGCCAATTGTAACCCTTTATATGCTAGTCTCAACATCCTCAAACTTGAAAATCAAACGGCACTGCAAAATTGTTTACTTGTACACGACTCATTAAATAAGGTATCCCCACCTTGTCTACAAGAATATTTTAAACGAACGAATGAAATTCATTCATTAAAGTACAATAGGCTCCAAACTGGGATGCCTCTATGTTCCATCATGCATAACAACCAGATATGGATTAAATTCAATCACCAAAAAATGCATTACTGATTGGAATAATTTTACAAGAAAACTTAAGATTGATCTACTTAGCCTATCACGATTTGGACTTAAATCTAGCATCAAATCAATTTTTACTAAATCCTAAAAACAACCATATATCTATATCTAAATCTTCTTATGATTTTTTTTCTCTTTTAATATATTCTTCATTGACGAACTCTGCCTTGCTCTTTTGTAACCAATATTTCCCACAATGTGACTTTGAAGAAAATTCGGACAAATATTTTCTAATTGAACAAATAAAAAACTAAGGGTAATGCTCCTAGATCAGAATACTGCACGAGCATCCCCCCCAAAAAAAACAACAAATAAATAAATAAAGGGAGAAAGCACAACATTTAAACATTTAGTATCGGAAAATAATCATCATAAAACAAGAATATACAAAGGGGAATAACTCATTGTTATTCATTAATATCTATTCTCTACTAATTTTTCTTTTCTCCAATATTTGTTTCTAGCATATGGTTCGATTATTACTGGATCTCCAACCCTTAATTATGCCAAGTCGTGTGCAGTTTGATCATATTATTTCTTCTGGTTTCCTTTTGCTTTCTGCAATTTGTTTTTGATCTCATTTGCATTGTGAGGTGTCAAATGCCTTTTCGTGGTAGATAAAACATCTCTCAACAGCCTTCCAAAGAATCTTTGTGCCGGTGACATTCCTATTGGCTTTGACGGTGTGTTTAGGTAATCCAAAATTGCAAGATGAGGGTTGCTATCTTCATCACTGAACTTTTTCATTATACCTTCAACTTGTTTTACAGCTGACTCTGCCATTCCATTTGAATTTGGCATGTTTGGTGATGTAGAATTCCATTTGGATCCGTACTTGGAGGCTAGCTTCTTCATCGTTTCATTGTTAAATTCAGGGCCTCCATCAGTGACAACTTCCTCTGGTATGCCATATCTCATAAAGTGCTTCTTTAGCAGTCTGACTGTCCAGACTGATGTTGTCCCGGGAAGCTGATCTACCAGCACATAGTTAGAAAAATAAATAACACAAATCAAATATTTCCTTTCCGCAATTGACATGATATCCAGACCTATATTCTGGAATGGATATTCAGGTACAAGTCTTGGAATCATCGTCTCTTTGCAATTGCTTCGTGAGTGGTTGTTGCATGGCTCACAATTCATGTGCATTTCCTGTCTCATCCCAGGCCTTTTTTGATTAGGGTAATCAAACCTTGCAAAATCTCATCATTTCTTGTAGCATCAAGTAAATTGTCTCTAGTTTGATCACTGATAGCAAGAAATTCAAGCAGATTTACATCATTGAACTGGAATTGGAATTTGTCACCCTTCACTGGAGCTCGTGACAAAGTCTGCAATTATCACTTCCTTGCCCTTCTTGTATATGATCTCGTAGTCAAATTTCTGAATGGAAAGCATCATTCTTAGCAATCTTTTTGGTGTCTCGCTTAAAGGCTTTTTTGTTTATTGCTTCCAGAGGCTTGTGATCCGATTCCACTGTTACATGTCTTCCGTAACAGTAGTCACTGAATTTATGCAATCCAAAGACAATGCTAGCTGGCATGATGCCTGTAGTGTCTCCCAGCTTGTTGGAATCTCACTGAAAAGGAAGATTAAACAAAGGAACAAGGACGAAGACAAATGTGATGTTTAACTGATCACGCTCGGAGAAGAACTGCTAGCATCTTCACCCCGTGTGTTTATCTTTAACAATGCTCATTGGTAACCTCTTATATCTGTAATTTCCATAAGGTGTTCCGAAAGCTGTCAACTTTTTCGATTCTTCATCCAGTTTACAATGCCAAAATCCGCTTCTCACGTCCAATTTACTGAACGTTATCGATTTCTGAGTGGCAAATTTGTGAATCACAGATTCCAAAGTTGGGATTTGACAATGGCAACTGTTCACTAAAACCATGTTTAGTGGTTTCGGGTCTAGGCAGATTCGCAATTTTCCACTTGGTTTCTTTTCAATTACGTAGCTGTTCAGCCATGAACTGGGTCCTTCAATATTTTCAATAATGTCATCTCTGATCATTTTGTCCAATTCATCATTGAATTGTCTTTCCAGGGCAAATGGAATTCCTCGCATCGGTTGCTGCACTGGAACCGCATCTCCGCTGAATTTGCCGACTCTTTCTTCAAAGACATCTGGGAATTCCAATAAAATCTTTTGAATAGATTCGTCCGCATCTAAGTCTTTTATCTTTCTCTCAGCTTGTTCTTTGAAATCATAATTGTCTCTCGCCAAGTTAAACTGCAGCTTAAAATGGGTTGTACAGCATCATCAATAACTCTGACTATAGTTTTAATTCTCCTTCCATTAACAGGATTACTGATGTCCACTTGTATGTCACCCATTGCCTTGACTTTTCTGCCTCCATAAACAGAAATAGCAGTTTCCTTCCTTTGAATGAAACGTTCCATTCCATTCTTTCTCACAAATTTTGCAGGGATCACATTCACCGTTGCTCCGGAATCTAGCATGAATTTAATGTGTTTTCTGTTTAATTTCAAGCTGGCATATACTTTTCGAATTGTCTCCCCTTGAATCTGGAAACTATCATTGTCTTTAGAGTCTTTGTTTGCCCTACAAACTCGGGAAGTTGTAAAATGATTCTTTTTCCTGCATCGGAAGCATTCTTCACCGTATGCTGGACAATTTCTCATTCCTTTCACATGTTTTCTTTCACAATAAATACAATCATACCTTTTCCAGTCTTTCCCAGCAGCATTAATATCATCTTTATCTGAATTGTCGTCTTTATTATGTATCTTGTTCGACTGAATCCTACTCTGCTCGGCTGCTCTGCACTTATCAATGCACTGAGTCAAAGTCAAATCCGGATCTCTTAACAAAAGTTCCCGCACATTTTTATCTCTAATTCCTTTAATTATTTGTAGTTTAATCATATCCTCTTCATTAGCGTTATTCCATTCACAGTTTTTAGCGATAGTTTTCAAATTCAACAAATAATTTTCAAAACGTTTGCTAGTGCCTTGATCCTTTCAAAATCTACTCTGTCAACAATTAATGTCTTTTTTGGTTTACAAAATTCCCTGAAAGCTCTTTTCACCATTTCGAGTGTTCTATTTTCTTCATTCTCGACAGTATTTCCATCATCATCTTTAATAAGAAACGTTCTATAAATCTGCTGGCCTTTTCACCCAAGAAGATACATAAAAACTAGCCATTTTAGCATTACAGTCAGCTCCCTCACCCTCAAACCTTTGGAAAGTATAAATTCACTTCCTCCAGCCATTCCGTGAAAGCTTTATGCAAATTCCTTGCATCTTAATCAAACTGTTGAGGAGGGTTTATGGACATCATTTTAAATCTTTCAGAGAAATCTCGGCAAATAAACACAAAGTTTTAGGAATTCTGAAACATCAAAAGTAACTTCCCATTAGTGAGATGAAATTACTATTATTTCTTCTTGTTTCTGTCATTTCTGCCTTGTTCGATCCACATTTTCTGACACCATGGTTGTATGAACAGAGATGACAGACATGCGTGTATCATGTTGAAAGGTTTTATTCCAAAAGGCAAAGGGAATGGGCCGCTTCAGTATCAGTTCAGAGACTTTCTGTCACAAAAACCTCTTGAAAGATTTGTATTTGAAGAATTCACCAAAAATGAAATTAAATCGATCATCTCATCCCTGGAACTCAATAAGTCCTATGGGCCCAATAGTATTCCCACTCATATTCTCCATTTACTAAAAGATGAAATTTGCGATCCCCTTAGAAAGATATTTAATCTTTCATTTAGGACAGGTAAACACCCTGATGTCTTAGAAATTTCTAAAACAATCCCAATATACAAAAAAAGACTCACGCTTACTAGTTTGTAATTATCGGCCGACACCCCTTCTTTCTAACCTCAACAAAATCTTTGAAAAACTTGTCTATATCAGAATCTACAAGTTTCTAGAGGACTGTCAGTATATATATTGGATTGGATTTCGCAAGAAGCATTCAACGAATCACGCCTCAATCAATATAACAGAAAATATCAGACAAGCCCTTGATAACAAGAAAATTGCTTGTGGTGTCTTCGTAGACCTTCAAAAGGCATTTGATACAGTTAAACACAATATATTGATTGCCAAACGCAAAGGATTGGCTTTCTTCATATTTAAAAAATTGCTCACAATATGTTTCAATACTGGGATTTACTACAAAACCAGTAATGCATGGAGTCCCCCAGGGCTCAGTTCTTGGTCCACTACTTTTCCTTGTTTACATCAACGATCTACACTGTGCAATTAAAAATAGCAATGTCTATCACTTTGCTAATGACGAATCTCCATAATATTGACAGTTCTGCAAAATCCATGCAAAGTTCAATTAATGCCGATTTAAAAATTCTTTATAACTGGTTACTTGCCAATAAAATCTCACTTAATTGTGATAAAACAGAAATCTTATTTTTTCATAAACCAGGTGAAAAAGTGCCTGATCTAAAGATAAAAATGAATGGACACGGGATTTTTCCATCCAAAAACATCAAATATCTTGGGGTCTACTCAATGGTGGGGTCCACTGCAAATTCAAGAAATTGAAAAGAGCAAATGGCATGTTATGTAAAGCCAGGAACTACATTAACGCTGTCGATTTCTGTATTCTCATCTCGTCTTACCTAGTTGCCAGATAGGGGGACAAAGCTCAAATATCTATAACAAAATGTTTTTTAAATTGCAAAATAGGGCCATTCGTACTATATCTTTTTCTGACTTTCATGCCAATTGTAACCCTTTATATGCTAGTCTCAACATCCTCAAACTTGAAAATCAAATGGCACTGCAACATTGTTTACTTGTACATGACTCATTAAATAAGGTATCCCCACCTTGTCTACAAGAGTATTCAAACGAGCGAATGAAATTCATTCATTAAGTACAAAAGGTTCCAAACTGGGATGCTTCTATGTTCCATCTTGCATAACAACTAAATATGGATTAAATTCAATCACCAAAAAATGCATTACAGTTTGGAATAATTTTACAAGAAAACTTAAGATTGATCTACTTAGCCTATCACGATTTGGACTTAAATCTAGCATCAAATCAATTTTCACTAAATCCTACATCTAAACATAAAAACAACCATATATCTATATCTAAATCTTCTTAGGATTTCTTTTTCTCTTCTAATATATTCTTCATTGACAAACTCAGCCCTGCTCTTTTGTAACCACTCTTTCCCACAATGTGACTTTGAAGAAAATTCGGACAAATATTTTCTAATTGAAAAAATGAAAAACTAAGGGTAATGCTCCTAGATCAGAATACTGCACGAGCACCCCCCCCCCCACCCCCCAAAAAAACAACAAATAAATAAATAAAGGGAGAAAGCACAACATTTAAACATTTAGTATCGGAAAATAATCAACATAAAACAAGAATATACAAAGGGGAATAACTCATTGTTATTCATTAATATCTATTCACAAAGCAAGGGAAGCAACTCATGGTAGGTTACCGACCAACATCCTTAACCTCGATTCCACGCTTTGATCAGAATCAATAAATTAATTTTTGTCGTTTGTTTTAATGCTGGACCAGTTGCATTCAATGGTGTTCGTACGCACCATGGCATCATTTAAATCAATGAACCTAATATAATTTACAACAGCATGATTCTATAACTCTTTCCATCCAGTAGTAATTATTTTTGGTTGAGTGATCAGCCCTTTTAGCGACATAAAACGAAAGATCGCCATATAATAATGATATAAATAAATAATAATAAATAGTAATACAAACGAATAATAATAATATTAAATTAATAAAATTAAATATTAATATTTTCTAATTGTAGCGCCATTGTATGCTTTCTATCCATCCGTACTTATTCTTTAGGCGATTGTTTCACCAAGTCAAACGTGATTTACGGTTTCCAGTTAGTGAGATAAATGAAAGACCGCCAGAAAAATTGCATTAAACAATTTATTGGGTTAAGATTAAAACGTTTTATTATCTTATTATCAATTTAAAATCGAATTGTACAAAAGAAAATCAAAACTTTTGAATTGAAATTTGGCTACGAAACTGCGGCTGATTTTTGTCTATTCCATAACAACGCGGTTTAATGTCGTCGTTCTAAAATTACAACAATGTCGTCTGTTGATTATTTTATTTGAAGGTAAATTGTAATAATCCGAAATAATAATAATGTCTGTTGATCTTGGAGAAAATTCCGTTGGTGACAATTATGTCAAACAATGGGAAAATCAACTGAGAACCCTTTCTTCGGAGATTGTCAAGTCAGGAAATAGGAAAATCCCGGCTCTTTTACTCAAAGTTCAACGTAAGTCATTATTAGAATTCATGTCATCAAAATGTTTGGGTTTATTTTCTTTCTATTTGTTTCCTTTCTTTTTTGTTTATGGCGAATCTAAATAATTTCTTCGTTGTTTAAAAAAAAAATTGTTTGGCTATTGTTAGCTGGTAATTGTTTGGATGAGGTTCGCAAAGATTTGCAAAGAAAAGAGAGGTAATTTGTGTAGACGTTGTACATAACAACTAAACAGTGTTTCGCGCTAGATTCAGCGCGTTTTTGTTTTGGCTGTGCAAAAAGCGCTAAATTAGCGCGTTTGCGCCTAAAACATTTTGGTCGTTTTCTTGGCTATTTTCGACCATTTTTAGCGTCTTTTTGGTGGTTTATGGCCATTTCTGACTTTTTAAAAACGTTTAGCTCTTTTTTAGCGCTTTTTGACAGTCAAACTAGCGCGAAAATATTTTTGAGTTGGCAACTAGATATGGATTAAATTCAATCACCAAAAAATGCATTACTGTTTTTGGAATAATTTTACAAGAAAACTTAAGATTAATCTACTTAACTTAGCCTATTACGATTTGGACTTAAATCTAGCATCAAATCAATTTTTACTAAATCCTAAAAACAACCATATATCTATATCTAATTCTTCTTAGGATTTCTTTTTCTCTTCTAATATATCCTTCATTAACAAACTCTGCCTTGCTCTTTTGTAACCACTCTTTCCCACAATGTGACTTTGAAGAAAACACGGATAAATAGTTTAATTGAACAAATGAAAAACTAAGGGTAATGCTTCTAGATCAGAATATTGCACGAGCATCACCTCAATTCACAAAATAATAAATAAATAAAGGGAGAAAGCATAACATTTGAACATAAGAAGAAATAAACACGAAAACAGTAGAAAACATGTGGAAAGCGTAATTTACGCATAAGATTTGGAACAGATACAAAGTTATCATGAAGAGTATGGTGGATATGGTTAGACAATGTGGAAAAGAAAGATTGAGAAAAGCGTGTTACGTCTCAAACATGTTTATTATCATGAAGATAATCTTTATACATTTCGTCGCTGCGAACTACGTCATCAGAAGAAATTTGTACATAGCATAGAGTCGTGCGATCATCCATGTGGTGTGGTGTGAATGAAACGAGATGTGTTTTGTATATGCCAGGTGACCTGGTTTGTTAAATGGGGGGTTATTTTTTTTTTGAAGGGGTCAGTGTATGGGTTTTGAAGTGGGTGGCGGTGGGGTGTTTAGATAGCGGCTGTCTTCTTTGGGTTTGAGTTGTGGCTTTTCTCAATCTTTCTTTTCCACATTGTCTAACCATATCCACCATTCTGTCGGATTACCTCACATCCATACAACAAACATAAAGAGTCGGACCAACTGAAGATACATCTAACAGATGTAATAGGGGTTTTGGCATTTAAGGTGTGAGTATTTTAGAAATGTTTATATTTGTGTGGTAAACTAGTTTGTTGTTGTTTTTGAACATATTAACAGAAACAGAGTTCTTATTCAAATGGTTCTTCGAACGATTGAACTCCTTAAACACAACGTTTCGGTCGATCCATTCTTCGGCCTTCTTCAGGTGTAAAATCCGAGTGTGATGGGATAAACAGAAGTTATGTTTAAAGGGGATGGATAACCCAGGATAGCATATGGCCTGGGTGTTTCTGTGTCTTTGTCTTGTCGGGTTAAACAACTGTTGTTCATTGATACTCAACTTGTGTATTTATTATTATACCTCTGCCAACAAAGTTGGAAAGGTAGATCATAAAGTAATCATGAATAGTAGGACCAACTGAAGATACATCTAACAGATGTAATAGGGGTTTTGGCATTTAAGGTGTGGGTATTTTAGAAATGTTTATATTTGTGTGGTAAGCTAGTTTCTTTAGGTTGTTTTTGAACATGTTAACAGAAACTAGAAACAAAAACTCTTCCTATTTACACGAGTTCGTGTGGAGAAACACTGTCAGAAATGATTTAATCATTTTTATAAATCAATCTTTATTATTATTGGATGAAGGAAGAAGTAACACACCACTTTTTATTAAATTTGACTAGTTTTTACCTTCATCCTAACTCTAGTTGTTTTTATACAATGTTTTTATACAATTATGTGTGAGAATCGAACTCATACCCTCATTGCCAGAGGGTGACTAATTTACGCCTAGCTGATTTTACCAATCGGCCACGAAGACTTCAAGGATTAGCAGAAACTATTCTCACCGAAGGCTTACTCTTTATTCCCGAATGCGCTGTTATTCGTTGCCATAGAAACAGGGCCGAATTAATAAGTTTTATAAAAACAACTAAAATTAGGATGAAGTTAAAAACTAATTTAATAAAAAGTGGTGATTTAATCATTTTTTGATATTAATTTCAGCCGTAGTGTTACAAATATGAAAAAAAACAACCTTTATTGTTAATTGCAACCCCAATCCTAACCCTAAAGACTAACACTACGCCCAAATTTATATCCTCTGTAATTAGATTAAATAAAATACAGTTTCATTTTAAAACTTTTAAATGTTCAAGTTTTCTGCTTTCATTTGTTCATGTTCCGTAATAAGTTAGCAGCAGCAGCAGCTTAAATAACTGCTAGTATCAATTTGATACTATCAAATACGTAGTGGTTAAATTCTTTTTATTAAATCATATATTTGTGGGTTTTTAAAAAATAATGTCATTAAAAAAAACATTACAATCGCCCACATTTCATAAATATTGAAAAAAAGAATGTTATATGTTTTTAAAAAATCTATCAAATTCTTTGAAGAAAAAACAGATTTAAACAGTAATATCTCTCGCTCTATACATTTTAATCCTAGAAAGTTTATCTGAAGATTATATCCAATCTTTCTAATCTCTAATGACACAAAAATTATTACGATACAATCAATATTTCTCGAGGTTCGTGCTTTTTTAACATATGTTGTCAAGGGGGCGGGGGACACACACTGATCAAATAATTTACCCCCGTCGGAAGTATTTTAGAAGATAAAGTAAATTGATTAAATTTCGACAGGGACCGATCTTTTTAAAATGTGAACATTTCTTCTCCGACAGATGAAAATTATTATTTGAATACTTTGAAAGCTTGAATAAAAGATTCTATAATTTTTATTTACAAAATAACCTTTCCATAATAAACGTCAATAATTAATGAATGAATAAATAACCAACATTTTATTGAAACTAAATTAACTTTTAAAATGTGTTTTTGGGTAAATTGAATTGTAGTACAATGGCTTAAGGTTCAGTTATTTTTTTCGTGTGCGGCTAGTTTTCAAACACAAATATATCAGGATTTATATAATTTACATGTATAATTTTTATATTACAAATTTTATCCAATCTTTCTTCTCTCTGTTGCAACAAAAATTATTACGATAACATCAATATTTCACGAGTTCTTGATTTTTATTTACGAACATGTCTTGTTTTTAAATGCGTGTTATATTTTAGAGTTTAATGATTAAATAATAATGTTTGCCTTCTTTTTATCATGTACAGCATTTATACTAGTTACCTCCCTTTACAAATCTTTGCGAACCTAATCCAAACAAGTACCCTTTTTTGTTTATGGCGAATCCAAATAATTTCTTCAT
Organism: Architeuthis dux; assembly: GCA_006491835.1. NCBI lineage: Eukaryota > Metazoa > Mollusca > Cephalopoda > Oegopsida > Architeuthidae > Architeuthis > Architeuthis dux. The sequence goes on from VCCN01007221.1 coordinate 1,258,423, forward strand.
TGTTTTTAAAAAAAATGTTTATTTTTATGGAAAATGTGATTCCATGTTGAAGATTTCTAAAATTATTTCTCTAATTCTTCATAATATTACCTAAATTTTTGACCATAAGAAATTTTTTTCCTGAAATATCTTTTATACATTGTCCAATAAATATAAGACTTTTTTTTTTAAATACTGAAAATTTAGGGGGAAAATCACTTTAATTTAAGAATTAAATTTTGGACACAAATTAAATGCAATTAAATATTAAAAAAACAGTTTTAAAGGATTAAACTGAGTTTAAAAGAATATTATATTCAATTTTTTTTTAAAAAAGAAGGTAATATCGTGTTTTACTTTCTTAAAATTAATTTCGCATTCCAAACACTGAATTACCTCCAGAAATAAAACGAAAAATATAGTCTGATATGCAATATAATTTATTAGGAAAAAAATATAAGGGAGGTAATTCAGTGTTTAGAATGCAAAATTTATTTTACAATCATAAAACACGACATTACTAAAAATAAAGTAAGATTTTATTCATATTAATTAAATCTCAAAAGTTATTAACTGGGGAATATTCTGGAATCCTATATGCTACACAGTAGTTTTTCATGGTTTAAAATCCCAAAATATTTGCTTTATTGGGACTAAACCTTCACACGTCCGCAATTTAAAAAGAGATGGCCATGTTGTTAAGTCTCAAGACTATTTTAGTAATTCTTTTTTCCATTATGGCTTTCATGGTTTTTCAATTTATAATGCCAAATTTTCCATTGATGTCATCAACCAAAACTGTCAACATTAAGATACTTCAGTTTTTAAGTTGGTCTGGCTTGTTGGCTGGTTATTTATGTATCACGCGTACGGGCTGCATCAATGGAGCTAGAGGGCTGAAATTTACTCCTTATTATTTCTAGAATAAACTTCTTTTTTTTTGAAAATTCCTTCCCTAAATAGGTTTTTAGTAGGGGCTTCAATTTGCAATGTAAGTTTATACTAAATTGTTCCCTTAATCTGGCAGAATTTGCGCTTCTTTTTTGAAAATTCAAACTCTGTAAGTGATCACGGCCCCACAAAAGCCGAGAGAAGTAACTTATTCATTGGTCACCTCTTTTTCAATTTTTTAATTGATCACCCCCAACACTATTGACTCATTGTGTGACTGACCAGCTCTGTTTTTTTGGGTTTTTTTAAATCAGAATTTGATGTGCTTTTCAGATTTACTGGAAGCTGTGAGCCCAGTGTCTAAGGAAGCAGCCACGTTACGAAGACTTCTATGGAAATATAAATTTGTTCAGACCATAATTATCTTCCTAAAACGTGACTATACAATGATAGATGGTGGTTGGAACACAGCAGCAAAACTTTCAGTTCTTTTAAGGTTTGTTTTGACTTCTTTTTTGTGTCATTTACAATTTTCTGGGCAAAACTTTTGAAACATGTGTAACGTTCTGGTTGTGTTTAGTGCCACTGCTTGCTTTGTTAGTCTTTTTATTCCAGCTGCATGAGGTTAGAATGCGTTTGATTCGTAACCATGCTTACATGCAAAAAGAAGATGGAACAAGATAACACGTGTGATGGGGTTCTACGCCTGATAAAAAGTGCTCCTTCCCCGTTCCCACTTCCGGTCTGGGTTTTCTGGGACCGGAAACGGAATGGGGGTTGCTGGGAGCTTGCTTCGGCATGCTTATTGATTTAACATATAGATACATTTATATAAACATTATAACATGTTTTAAATAGACTTCTAGACAACACTTAATTTCAGTAGCTGATATGCCCTGAAACGCAACCTCTCTTCTTAATACTAAAAGTCTGATTTTTATTCGTCTGTATACGACCTCATTTATATATCGGGTTCTTGTACAATCACTGAAGTTGACCAACGTTGAGCTTGGTCAGTACCAAGATGAGTAACTGTCTGGGAATACCAGGTGCTGCAATCAGCTGGAGAGCCATCCCCTGCAGTTGACCAACGTCGAGCTTGGTCAGTACCAAGATGAGTGACTGTCTAGGAATACCAGCTGGAGAGCCATCCCCTGCAGCCGTGGCTGATTTCCAAATTTATTGAACACTTATTTCCAAAGGTCGAAAGGGGGGAAGGGCCATTTGGGCACAACACTTCCTCCATACCGGCATAGCAGCTAAAACTGTTCATCCATGGTCAACCTTTGCTGACGAGGGCCTCATAGGTGACCTCTAAGTAGCCGAAACGGTGCAGTGTAGTCAGAGGTATTGAATTAAGGCAGCCCTAAATTGCACTAACTTAAAGAATGCAAAAGAAATCCGGGTGATTTGCAACTCAGTAATAATAATGTGGGGTCTGCATTCACGCACACCCCGATAATGATTATCTGATTTCCATCTATCTATATAATACTAAAAGTCTGATTCTGTTTACCTGTTTGTGACCTGTTAGTAGCCGATATAGTGCTTTGTAGCCAGTGGTATCAAATTACGGTAAAAAGTGCTTACAAATGATGTAACGCAAAAAAAGAATATGGGTGATTTCAGCCCGTTGAGCTGACTGTCTTCCAAAATTTGGTGGGGAGGGTGTGCTTTTATGGCAGTCTTTTTGAAAATCATGTATCCAAGATTGACTAAAATTTGCGTTTCAGGGCATATCAGCTACTGAAATTAAGTGTTGTCTAGAAGTCTATTTAAAACATGTTTCAAAGGTTTTGTATGCGATCTTGTTGAGCTGACTGTCTTCCCAAATTTGAAAATTGTGTTTCAGGGCATATCAGCTACTGAAATTAAGTAAAAATTTTCGGAAAAATTCTAAGGGTCTTGAAGGTGGTCATGTGTTGAGAGGAAAAGATTTAAAACTTGGAAGACACACAGAAAACAGTATAAATAAAAACTTTCTGAAAAATTCTGCCCCAGGATTTGAAACCTAATAGTGTGGGGTCTGCATTCTTGTTCACATCTATATTGTAATTATTGATTTGTCAAGGAAGATAATTAACAAATGCTAATTGTAGAGTAGTCTCCCTTATTTATTTATTTATTTATTTGCAAATGCTTAAAAGATCCTGGTTCATTATGGTCATATCAGATTGCACTAATTGTTCACTCAATGGGTCTCTATCGATTTTGTGCATTAAATAAATAAAAAAAAGAAGGAAGGAGCGGAGGAAGTAGAGGTAATGAGAGAAGGTAGAACAAGAAGATAGGAGTTAGAGGAAGAGGCGGAAAAGAGAGAATGAGAAAGAAATAAGAAAAAGAAGGTGATGGAATGAGTAAGACGAAGAAAAAAAAGAAGAAGAAGTAGAAGAAGAGGTACAAAGATGATGAAGAAGTAGAGAATAAGGATGAACTGGCAAGTGGAAAGGAGGGGTAAGAGAAAGAATTGAAGATACTGGGAGATTTATAAACAAGAGGAGAGTAAGGACCAGAAAAAGGAGCAAGGGATAGAGACGGAGGATTTCTTTGCAGATATAATTTTCAATAAGCGATATCAACTCATTCAAATGAAAGAAAACAGCTGTTTTTG
>VCCN01007221.1:1263669-1274743 GCA_006491835.1 Architeuthis dux
TATAATCCAATGGAAGAAAGAACTCAGAACTCGATTTCCTACAGTGACAGACTGTGTGTGTGTGTGAATTATTTCTATCCAATTCATTGGCTTTCTTTAATTTCCTGTTGTTTTTTTAAATATTTTGTATTACCGAGCAAAAACTTTACCATTTTTCTTTTCCAAGAGCACCGAGGAACATCGAGAAGAGTTTTGTGAATATTTCCGGACGGTTCTTGATTCTCTGATCTACTTGGCAAGTGCTTACATCTTCTTGCCAAAACTGGGTGAGTTACTGTTGTTTTTTATGCACACCAAAAAAAACCACATGCAAAATGATTCTATCTGAATTATTGTCTCTTTTAATATGTAATCTATATGCATAGAGGTGAAAATATTAGTTTTCTAGAGTTTAAGGCAGTGGTTCTCAACCTTTATTGTATGACGGCACACTCAGAAATATATTTGACTTACGTGGCACACCAACTCTTTACTCCATTAAAATATGAATATGAATATTAATGAATGGCTTGGCTTCGCGAACAAAGATTTTGGGGTTTGTTTTCCACAGCATTTGGACCATAGACGGCAGGGCCAATGTGCAGAGTAAACCTCCAGCCTGAGCAGTGTAGTTTTAAGGTGAAGTGCGACTTGCCCACCCTTTAAACCGAGGGTTACATCCTATGCGCCACCAGAGTGGCGTGGATAGGAGCAGAGCCCATAGGTCGTAGGTTTGACAGGAGTGTCCTTCTCCTGACAGATGCCCGAGCTAGCTATGGGGGTCTGTCGCCCCCTTGTGGGATGTTCCGACAGTAAGGCTGAACTGTGGTTAGACAGAACATGGACATCCTGTAGTTGGTAGAAGCCTGAGCTGGCCATAGAGTTCTACCAACCTTTTAAAGGAGTATATATTAGGCCATAATTAGGGTATGGAACTTTATATTTATTATATATATCTCCACATATAATAAAATGTAATTTGTATTTATTTATTTATATCTGCCACACTGTTTACGTCACCACATGATGATGTAGTAAAAATAGAATTTTATGTTCTGGTGATGTAGAATAGAATTTTATGTCATGTTTATGGTGAATTAAACGTTATTTGTAATTTATTTTTGGACAAAATATTTTTCATCTGAGAAACCAACATGTGTATCAATATATGTATATATATATATTTTTTTTTTTCAATATTTATACACACACACTCACAAAATGTGACGATTGGCAATACACCCATCTCTTTGTATACAATGTGTGAGTGTGTGTGTTTGTGTAAATACTGAAAAATAAAAAAAAACACATGTCGATTTCTCTTGCAATTTCTTTTTGTATCTTTTCTTAATTCAACCTTTTAGTTTAATATTGAACATAAACATCTTGGCTAGTAATTCATAGTTTGTGATATGTGAAATAGACTTAGAGGCAACAAGCGCATGAAGTGGCGTCACTCATGTCACCATATGCTATTTTCCCCATAGAGACGGGTGCATGCCTTTCCCAAGGGCATTAGTGCCAGTTTCAGACTCAATCAGAGTTTGAACTCGGATCTCTCAGTCCAGTTTCCACGCTGCTAACCGATCAGCCACAGGCTCCTTCCTTGATTTACATAAAGCAATTTGATAATTAGAATGACATTTAGTAGTTGAGAGCCTATATTTGCCTGGCACTGGTGTGAGCGACTGCTAAACGAGTGTCCTAAATTGTAAATGTAAATAAAGAAATGAATTCTGTGCAGGGATCGAACCCACCTACCATGAGACTTTCGTTAGCTCAGTCGGTAGAGCAGTATACATACATAGCCAGCCAGCCAGAATCACTTAAAAACTGAAGAAAACTATGTTGACAGTTTTTGTTGACAGTTTCTAATAAGCATGTTAATATAAGTTTTTAAAAATTATCCATCATTTGATTTCATATTGTCGACACTGAGAGCCACATCATATTCGTGTCTAAATGACGAATGTGAGAATGGAGAAGCCAACAAAGTGTAGGATAAAAACTCCTACCTACCATGAGACCTTCGTTAGCTCAGTCAATAGAGCAGTACCTAGCTTCCAAGGTGGACGCGGGTTCAATCCCTGTACAAAGTTTGTTTCTTTATTCACATTTACGATTTAGGCTGCTCGTTTATCAGTTGCTCACACTGGCTCCGGGCAAATATAGGCTCTCAACTAATAAATGTCATTATAATTATCATATTCTGTCGATTGGATATAAAATTATCCATCATTTGATTTCACATATATATATATATAATCCGATTGAAATGACAATTCAGAAGACCTTGTTGTGTACAAATGAGATTTCTTGATTTCATTAAGCAATTTATTTCTCCAAGCAATGTTTCTCCATTTGTTGTCTCCATTTTTTCTTTCTTGCTTCTGTTGGATGAATGACTTTTCTTTATTCAATTAGAGACTCGTTGTTAGTTGGCCTTTGTTTGGTGATGTAAACCTGATCTCTCCTTCAACCCCATCCCCATAGATTTGCTTCTCAGGACGAATCCCAAGCATGCTAATGGTGTTCGCTTCCTGACCAGCTGGCCAAGATATCCTGTGCAACTTCTCCCAGATATCCGGAGATACCTGAGCATGCCACAAGGACCCCGAAGGGCAGTGGTTCTCTGAACTTCGAGACCATGGCGGTTTCGAAGCATAGATACTCCACTTTGATCCTAGACAAAGGCTTCAATATCCTGCGCAACTTCTCTCAGGACGATACCCGAACGGCCGCAGTTCTCTGAACTTCGAAGCCATGGTGGTTTCGAAGAACAGATACTACACTTTGATCTTAGCCAAGAGGCCCACTGGATTTGAGTGTTATACATATATTTACCTAAAGCTGTACTGAAAATGCTTGTATAAAGTTTAATAAGCTTAGTCAGATGGATGGCCACAATTGCATGGCATCCACAACAGTCTGATATTCACTAAGCTTAGAAGAACTGATTAAACTTTGAAGCGGATCCATTCACAATTACCTCCCCTACGTCATAGTTATGTCCTAATTAATTAGTATTAGTTAATGGCTTTTAGTAGTGGTTAGTAATTGAGAAGATAGGGAGGAAGAATAGAATGGTGTTGTTAGCATTAAGAAGATTCGGTTGATCTTTTCATGGGCTGATTTAGGAGATGCTGAAATAGGTGTGACTAGCTTCGAGTATAAGTTGATTCTGACTGCCCGTATTCCTAAAAGTGCAGCAAAACACATAATATGAACAACGTAATAATCTTTGTTTTTATTCTTTCTTTTTCTCAGTTCTAAAAAGTGACCTTTTGCTGAAATTACTGATGACTGATGATTCCGAAATGGGTCGAGAAGTTATACAATTCATACAAAATGTCACAAGACTTGACTGGTGAGTTCCCTTCTTCTCGATCACCTTTAACAGTGAGTTACACCTCTGTGACCCTTCGTAGTATTGAAATGTAATTTAAAGCTTCATCAAAATATAAAACTGAACGGATGATGATTTATCTATTCAGTGGACAAATAATAGAGGGGCGGAGGTGAACGAGTGGATAATGGCACGGAGAATGGGCTCTGCGAGCCAAGTTCAAACTCTAGCCGAGACATTTTTTTCTTCACTTTGCACCAATGCCCTTGGGAAAGGTATGTAACCATTTAAGATATTGCAACAGGCCGAGTAAGTAGCAATGTGATATGTGGAGCCCAAGGTGAAGCCATAGCCAGCATAAGGGCATGTGTTGATGATGTATGTTGTGTGTGTACAACAACACTTGCTCGTTACAAAAATTCACCAAGTAAAAACGATTAGGACACTTGTCACCACGGAACAAATCCTTGCAAGGTACTCTTTGTGATCGGACACCGCCTCCGTTGTTCGTTGACTACCAAAGTCTCTCTTCCAACTCTTCCTTCACCTCTTAATGCCTAGCCGAGATGGTCTCAACTAATTCACCTGCTACTGATCAGGTGTGGCTTTTATAACCCATTAACCGACATCCGGATGACTGACTGCTAGCAACTTTGAACATCCGGGTGACAGCCATGGCTGTTCCTTTATTGTCGTCGACATTTTCCTCTTCCGGCTTTTCATGCACAGGGCACGAAGTCTCTTTGGAAGTCGGTAAGCAGATTATCTCCACTACAGGGCACTACTAATTGTTTTTAGTGTACAAATAAAAACTGAACGTAATTTGCTAAATTAATTTGTCTCTACTGAATTTCCTGATGTTTGCCTGAACGTTTTTGTGGATTTTTTCTCAAAATAGAAATGCTAAAATCCTTTACGCAGCTGTCTGTTTGTTCAGCCACTCCTGCAGATGCCCATGTGACCAAAATTTCTGTGATAAATATCTATGACCAACAAATCACGCTCTCTCTCTCTCACACTCACGCTCTCTCTCTCTCTCTCTCTCACACACTCACGCTCTCTCTCACACTCACGCTCTCTCTCACACTCACGCTCTCTCTCACTCTCTCACACTCTGTCTCTCTCACACTCTCACTCTCACTCTGTCTCTCTAACACTCTCTCTCTCACACTCACTCACACTCTCTCTCTCACACTCACTCACACTCTCTCTCTCTCTCTCACTCTCTCTCTCTCCCGCCTGTAAAAATTCTTTCTAAATTCTCTATTTCAGGAAAGTCTTGAGAGAATTGAATGAAACTGTTGTTGACACAATATTTGATGAGCTCATTTATAAATTGTCTGTTTATACAGATCCTAAAGTCGGTTCGTAAGTAAGAATCTTTCTTTTTCTGTTGTGCCTTGAAGTTAAAAAATTACAGACTAATATCACTTTTTAATAATTGCTAGCCACAACATACTGGTTTAAACACTGTTGCTAGGTTTAGGTTATTCATGTGTTCTGACATTTATATGCATATATGTATCCGGCTCTCTGCACAGAGAGCCATGGAAAGAGCAATGCTAGGAATAACTCTAAGAGATAGAAAAAGATCAACATGGATCAGAGGGAGGACTAGAGTGAAGGATATTATACAACTAATTAAACAGCAGAAATGGAGATGGGCTGGTCACCTAGCAAGAAGAGATGACAATAGATGGGGCAAAAGACTAACCAATTGGTGCCCTTGGGACAGTAAACACAGTAGGAAAAGACTAGACACAAGATGGTGGGACGAGATAGAAAGGTTTACTGGTAATATGTGGCAGAGGTTAGCACAAGATAGGTTGTCATGGAAGAAGATGGGAAAGGCCTTTGTCCAGCAGTGGACTTATAACGGCTGATGATGATGATGTATCCGGACTTCAGCCAGCCCTAACTGTTCATGGTAGAAACTCAAAATTTTGCACACACACTCCCCTCAATGAGTAGGGATAAAAAAACTTTTTCTTTTTTGGAAATTCTCACCCTTAAATAGGTTTTTAATGGGAGTTCAATTTACAATGTAAGTTTATCCTAAATTGTTTAGTTTGTGTCCGGCAGCATTCACGCTTGTTTTTGTTTTTTTCTTTGTTTAAATTTCCATGGGGAAGATCTGGTTTTCTCGAATCCTATATTAAATTATTCAGCTTCTGCAAAACTCTAGCACAAACCCTGAAAAATATCTGACCCAAAATCTTATTGTTTTTTGGATACCACATCACTAGAAATTGTTATATGCTCAATATTTTTTTCTTTTTAAAATTTTTTTTTCTGTTTCTGCCCTGAAATAGTCAAGATGTGTTTGAATCTTAACAATAACCATTTTAATGAACTCTTTGGATCAGAGTTGTATGGAAAAATATGTTCATTTGTCTTTGTATGTCTCTTAAAAAACAAAAAAACTCATTACACATGAACACCTCAAACACCAAAATCCCCTACACAGACTACAAACCAACCATCCGCAAATCTATCACTGCCCAAACAACAAATTACAAAATATCCAACCCTTTATAGGAGAATGGCAACCAGGTTATAGAGAAATAGGAAAAAGAGGAGGTGGTTCTTGCCAGACTCCGAATGGGACACACTTAGATCACCCACATATCTCCTTAAAGGTGAGGAACCCCTGTTATGCATAGCGTGCCAAGAACCATACACAGTGGAACATATATTAGTGAACTGCCGCGACTTTAATCTCATCTGATCAAGACATTACAGGGCACAAAACCTAAAAGCCCTTTTCAACAATACCAAACTGAATGACACATTGCAGTTCCTGAAGGAAGTCAGACTATACGCGAAAATCTGAAATCGTTTATTGGAACAAACAAAGTTTGAAACTGTTTATTGGAACAAATGCTTGATTTAAAGAATTATTTGATATGAAAAATTGTTTGACCCAAAAATTACTCAATTTGAAAACTACTTGGTTCAGCATGAAATGACCCATAAGGGTCGATGTGCTGTTAAACAAAATCTCACTCACTCAAAAGTTATACGATTTTCTATTTTTTTTGTGTAATATAGGGTTAAAAATTGAGGAATAATTTTGTACTGAACAGACAAATCCATTACTTAAGATTTAGTATTTGTGACTTTGAATCGGGTATTCAGTTGTATCGGTTAGTTTCAAGGTAGAGCTGAAAAAAGATAGTGCAGGTCGTTTTTGGCGATTTTCAGATTTTATCAAAAATTACTTTATGAATACTTTATCTAACCATTCCTGTTGAAAATATGAATGTTTAATAAGCCAAAACCTGTTTTAATGAGTTTTTCGGATACCACATCACTAGAAATTGTTATTTGTCTCTACTGAATTTCCTGATGTTTGCCTGAAGCTTTTGTGGATTTTTTCTCAAAATAGAAATGCTAAAATCCTTTATGCAGCCGTCTGTTTGTGCAGCCGCTCTTGCAGACGCCCATGTAACCATGTATACTTTCAACGTCAATTTTCTCAAAACTTTGGTTAGAAGATTTCCCCAAGTACATGAAACTAAATATTCCATATCTTTGCAATCACATAAGCTATCAAGATGGAGTAAGTACCAAAATGAAGCTTATGATTTGCAGAATATGAATCCAACCTTCTCTAAAATCACCCTAAATCATACTTAACATTTTGAAACCCCAATGTTTGATTTTCCTCAAACAAGGACTATTTTTCTCTCCCCGGAATTTACCTCAACGATCAAAGGACTATTTTCTATCCCCGGAGTATTTCTTGTTTTATAGTTGATAAAACTACATATTGCCCACAAACATCTCTGAGTTTGTCTTGTTTGTTACCCTGTGTTTATTCTGTACGAAACATTTATTTTTCGCGTCTCAGTGCATGATTTGCTGTTTGACCTTGGCCCCTCGAATACCACGACTAGGCCCATACGCTTCAAAGTATAGCGCGCCTTGACATACCTGTTTCAACATGCAGGGTCACATTTGTCTTGAATAACATTTTTGGACTGTTGATTAGTTGCAAAATATTTCCCACTGCAAAATTTTTAGATCTGTGAAAAATACTATATTTAAATCAAAGCTTCCAGATAAAATACTATGTTTGAGTCACCTTTTTTTTCAATTTAAAAAACTTAAGACTGGATAAATGTCCTTGTGTTGTGATATAGTGCCACAGGAGGTCATTTCTGGGCTAACACCTGGGCAGAAGTGGAAGTGACCCCGGTGTCCTCAGGAAAAAATGCACATGCGTGGGTGTGCGAAAACAGGATGTTGAACATACAAGCGTAGGCGTTCAAACCTGATAAAAGAAGACACAGGACTCAGAACAGGGAGACAGAGAAAACTCAGGACTCAGAACAGATCGAAGCCCATAAGAAGAGACACAGGCCACCAGCTCAGAGAGCCGCAGAGACAAGCTGAGACAGACAGCAACAGGGCTTGGGAGTACGGGGCCAGTTCGTCTGTTGGTGGGAACAGTCTGTCGGCTCTCATTGTCTCTCCACCACTCTTCATTCTCTGCCACTGACAAAATGTAATCTTATGAACTAAAAATATATCCGAATATTTTTATAAACAAGTTTCGAGTCTTCCTTTTTTGCCAAGTTCAGGACTTTCATCCTATTATACAACACTTGTTTTGTTCAACTATTTCAGAGCTGCCAGTCGCTGTGTTTTGGGCTTTTGTGAACACCACGCACCTTTAATTGATTTGCTTTGCACCAAATATAAGTAAGTATTTTGGTTTTATTTAAAAATATTTGTAATTATTAAATCCCATTGGGAGAAGTTTAATAAAAATCCGATAATCTCCCAGATTACGCTCGTAAACTCCTGTTTTTAAAAGGAAAGATTATCTCCCCATGGAAAATCGTAATATCTCGTAATATCTTTGAATAAATTTAAAATGTTCAATGTTCAAATGTTATGCTTTCTCCCTTTATTTATTTGTTTTTTTATTTTTTTTTATTTTGGGAGTTGAGGTGATGCTCATGCAGTATTCTGATCTAGGAGCATTACCTTTAGCTTTTCATTTGTTCAATTAGAAAATATTGTCCGAATTTTCTTCAAAGTCACATTGTACAAAAGAGCAAGGCAGAGTTTGTCAATGAAGAATATATTAGAAGATAAAAAAAAAATCATGGGAAGATTTAGATATAGATATATGGTTGTTTTTATATTTAGATGTAGGATTTAGTGAAAATTGATTTCATGCTAGATTTAAGTCCAAATCGTGATCGGCTAAGTAGATCAATCTTAAGTTTTCTTGTAAAATTATTCCAAACTGTAATGCATTTTTTGGTGATTGAATTTAATCCATATCTAGTTGTTATGCAAGATGGAACATAGAGGCATCCCAGTTTGGAGCCTTTTGTACTTTAATGAATGAATTTCATTCATTCGTTTAAAATACTCTTGTAGACAAGGTGGGGATACCTTATTTAATGAGTCATGTACAAGTAAACAATTTTGCAGTGCCGTTTGATTTTCAGGTTTGAGGATGTTGAGACTAGTATATAAAGGGTTACAATTGGCATGAAAGTCAGAAAAAGTTATAGTACGAATGGCCCTATTTTGCAATTTAAAAACCATTTTGTTATAGATATTTGAGTTTTGTCCCCATATCTGGCAACCATAGGTAAGATGAGATGAGAAAATAGCATAATTTAATTGTTAAATTGTTTTTATTTGTGTGCCGTTTTTAACATCGAGTGGACGAAACATTAAATGTTTGTATGGAAATAAATTTGTTTTATTTGTCCTTCGTTTTTAACATTGAGTATGTATGGAAATAGAGTTGATTTTATATTCATTTCATTTGTATTCTGTTTTTAACAACCTGATACTTTCTTAATGAGACTAGAAATAGATCAATTGGCAACTGCCTTAACTGTCGGTTATGACTGATTTTATTTACTTACTAGTGTAACCGTGCCATAAAAAATAACAGTATATAAATTTGGTCCCAAAAATTTTGGAAATATTATTTTTTAAAAAGGGAAATTAAAAGGATAGGAATTAATAGAAGACCATTATGGAAATATTTACGGTAAACAAAACTGAAAGTAAAAAAGGTAGGAATTAATGAAAGACCATTGTAACATTACATTTGACTAATAATAGTAATTTAAAAATAAGAAAATTCAATCTAAGAAAATTTGGTCTCAGAAAGTTTAGTCTTATGTTATTTAAAATAGACCCTGACAGTATTTTCTAAGATGGGGGTCGGCAACTATTTTGCCACTACGGGCCAGATTGTGTATTAATGAATGGATGGTAGGCCAGAGAAATGCCATAAAAAAGTCTTGAGATATGGGAATTATCCATTTAAATACATCAAGTTATATTTTGACTCAAATCAATGAATAACACATGCTGGAAAATCATTTGTGCTTAAACCAAGGATGCCAATTATTAATCAATGACCTCAATTTAGTTGTGTTTTATTTCAATCAAGGCATCTTTTGAATCTATTAAAAAAACTCAAAGAATCTTTGAAACACAAAAGAAAGCATAGTATCCCAAATTTGCTTGCGGGCCATTCAAAATCGCTTCGGGGGCCGTAGGTTGCCGACCCCTGTTCTAAGACCTAATTTTCTGACCACCTTAATACCAACTTTAAAAATAAAATGAATTAGACAAAAACATTTCATTAGTCAATAAACAAAACTTATTATATCAGTAAATACTGATATATGTACTTATTACCCCCTTTTTCCTTTCCTTTGGGGTGTTACAGACAAAAAATAAATATACAAATACACGTGGCATATTATTATAGTAGATTAAAGTTTTCACTGTCTTGATTTTTCTCTTCTTCATTGACTCTTCTTTTCTTTAATTGCAAATGGCTGTAAAAGGTTGACTTAAATATCTGCTCATTTTTCTCTCCAATTCCATATTTAGTTAATACAGTACCAGACCATTTATCTGGCTTCTAGAAAACCGGAATTACCAGAAAACCAGCTATTTTTGAAAATGGCTATTTTTCAATCTGGCAGGCTTTATATTAGCTCACCACTTGGCTGCTTTTTGTTTTAATTTTAGTGGCGTGATTGAATTATCTTCAAATGAAAATTAGTGGATTAATATTGATTAAACAGATCCTGCTTTTAAAGCGGATTAATTTATATATATTAAAAACAGTTTTACTTTTCTCTGTTTATTTGCCAATTTTATATTTTAAGAACTTTAAGAAAGTCTGGTCACCTCCAGTCCAGTACTGTATTAATAACTAGAAAAGAATTTCAAGTGTTGTTTGTGTGGCGGAAGTAAGACAGACATAACTGACCTTGCGACCCAGTAATGGGTCTACCGCCCACTTAAAAGCTTAAATTTCCCACTAGTGGGCGGTAACGCCTTTTATATAAATAGTTTCATTGTTTACTTTTCATCCTATATTTTGAGAATTTCAAATGGATTAATAAAAGGTCAAACAGACCCTGCTTTAGAAGTGTATTAATTTGTATCTGTTAAATACAATTTTTTGTTCTTTACTTTTCATTGTTTATTTTATATATTATATATTAAGCCTTGGTCCAGAAAATCCAAGTCACCTCTAGTCTCAAGCTTGTCAGATAAATGGTCCAGTACTGTAATAACAATTGTCTTCATGCTGTAAAATTGAATTTGCCATCAATTTTCATTCTCCGTTTGAGTGGAAATTTTTAAGGTTCATGCTTTTCTCTTGCAAATAAAGGCAGAAACTTTCTTTGTCCTGTTATTTCTACCTGTGTTGTATACTGGGGTGTCCTGGACTTGGATAGAAAGGAA
>VCCN01007221.1:1278398-1292302 GCA_006491835.1 Architeuthis dux
TGAAAATTTAAACATTTACTCCTTAATATGTCTAGAAAAAAGGGTTTTTCTTTTTTTTAAATTCCCCCCAAATTGGTTTTTAGTGGGGTGAGGGGTTCAATTTGCAATGTAAGTTCATGCTAAATCATTCACGCTTAATTTGTGTCCAGCAGCATTCACATTTTTTTTTGAAAATCCAGACTTTTTTTAGGGATCTTGCCCAACAAAAAGCAAGAGAAGTAACTTATTCATTGATCAGCCCTTTTTCCAATTTTTTAATTGATCACCCCCAACATGGCATACTGCCAAAAGACATTCATCATGTGATGGTTTCTATTGAGTGACTAATCAGACCTCTATATATATAATTTCAGAAATCCCATATTGCTGCCAAAAAAATCCAGGCTGTGTGGCGAGGCTACATTACTAGAAAAAAGCTTCGTAAGACCAACAAATCCATTGGAAAATTCCAGAGAATGTATTTGTAAGTAATTTCCCAAATATACATCAATTAGTTTTTCACTTGTTATTGAAGCATGACACATTGGTTTTCAGGCCTTGCCTCTTTCTGATGATATCGACTTTTTATTATTTAACAAAGTTGGCTACTATTTTAGTGTTTTATTTGCTGTTTACACTTTGTTTTGTATATGCCCAGTGAGGTTAAGTGAGTTGTCTATATAAACGCCAAGATCTTTCTCCACTGTAGTTTCTTTCAGTTTAGATAAACATTTCACAAAGCAAAAGAAGCTTATTCTCATTTTATTTCAACAACCCCAACAATTCATCTTTCTTTGCAGTTTGCCATTTTCAATAAATTTGTCAATATAATACATAAAAAGCCTGGTTATTGCTCCCCATACTACTACTATTATTATTATTACAACAACAACAACAAAAAAAGAAAAGAAAATGCATTTATAGAAATTGCCCTTTCTTGGTAACCTCAATACTGAAGTCCCCACTGCACAAAAGCACTTGAAAACATGTGCAAGTTCTAAAATCAATCCATCTAAATATCGGATGTTAATAAGCTTGGTAGTACACAACAAAACATTTGTTCTGATACTGGATACTGCACGCTGCTGCTTTGTAAGGCATGCACCAACATTAAGATGAGATTTAATAACGCATAAAATTATTTCAGTTATCCATAAAAAGATTGTTAATAAGATTAATAATACTAGCATGGGCTTATTTCATTCTAATAAATAAATATAGAAAGAAATATATATTTTTATAATTTTTTATTCATAAAATACAAAGTTGCAGTAATCATCTTCCGTCGGAATAGAAGGTGGGGTGGAGTTTGACCCTGCAGCATCCAGGCTAGTTTGGCTTTATTTTCTTTCAAGACTTGCTTTGAATGCGATTTTGAATGAATTGCAAAATTGTTTTGTTTGTTTTTTATTCTCTAAGTCGCTTGTTTTCTGTTCTTTTAAAGCAATTGGAAAGAAAATAAAAATCAAAAGTTACAAGAACAACACGAAAAAGCGTGGCAGATTGAACAACAACGAAGTTCCCTGCAGCAGAACATGAGGTCTTTTCATGAGAAACAATTGAAGAAGATTGAGATTATAAGGGCAGGTGAGTGAGTCATTCTGGGAGAATCCAATATGTGTCACAGAAGTAACTCCCAATTTGTCCCCAAATTAATGCCATTTCTAAGGGAAGCAACTATTAAATAGTTGCTTCCCTTAAATAGAACTGGCCATACTTCTTTGATACCCTGTGTTTGTGCTACAATCCTTTTTGGTGGGACTTAATTTCCACTTCCAAACATCAGTGTAAAAAGGTAAAGCAGCCCATCTCTTAAGAGACAACTCCCTGTGGAGCCCGGAGATGAAGACCCGGTTTCTGGTGCAGGCTTCAGCTTAGTGATCCTTGCAAGTTTCAAGTCTGGTCGAGACCAGGACTTTAGTCCTACAAGTTTTTATGACTACCCCTTGGCAGGATGCAAGTCCACCGAAGGGATACCTCTACCATAATCAGACAGCTTAAAGTGTACTCAATTAGCTGCTGAGTGCACAGGGAAAATTTGTGCTAATGAAGAGTTTTCTACACTCTTCGCCCATACCAGGAATTGAACCCAAGACCTTCTGTGTGTGAGGCAGACAAGCTAACCATTACACTATGCAAGTGGACTAAACACCTGTAAATAAAAAATCAAATCATCCATCTGCTTATACCATCGAGGATGTCACAGGGTTATTTCATATGAGCATTTATAATAAACCACTTCCAGCTTGCTAGGCCTATTGTAGCTTCACCAGAGCCCTGTTACTTTTCAGGAACGTATTCCCTATTCTGTGCATTACCAGCCTCACTGGGTTGGACCAGGGGTTGTACTTTCTTGGTTTTGCTATTGTACCCATTGATGAGGGGAGAAGAGATGGATACATGCTATTCGAGGGCATTAGTGTAAAGTGATTGCAAGTTGTCTCAGCTGTGGTTTGAACTCGGCTCGCTGATACCATTTTCCGTGCTGCTAACTGCTTGGGCAACATCAGTGGAATCCGTAAAACTTAGAATTGGGCATTTCTTAAGTACAGGTATACCTTGATTAGTGCAGTTAATTCATTCCAAAGTTTTCTGTACTGTTCAAAACCACACTGTTCAAGGTCTTATTATAATTCAATGTGTTTTTTATCAGCTTATATTTAGTTACATTAATTTATACAGCAATACCTTAACCGTACTACATCAAAACTGCACAGTTCAAGGTCTTATTATAAATCAATGTTTTTTTCAGCTTATACAGTTACATTAATTTTTACAGCAATACCCTATTTGTACTACATCAAAACCTGCACTGTTCAAGGTCTTATTATAATTCAATGTGTTTTTTCATGAGCTTATACTTAGTTACATTAATTTATACAGCAATACCATCAAAAGCTGCACTATTCAAGGTATTGCTGTATTGTAATATTTGAAGATCATCCAAGTAAAAACTACACAGTACCAGGTTTGTACAGATGCCTGTCTACATGTTATTATTACTATTAAGCATATTGTTTTTCTCAGTTTGTTTTGTGAGTAATGGTTTTGACTGTTAAGAATTGTGAACAAATATATCTTAAATTCTCCAAATCAGTGCCATAGCAAGGGTTCTCAGCACCCGGGGGCAAAAATAATTTTGGTGCCCTCACCCCCTAAAATGTGTTGATCATTTATTTTGTGACTCATTACCACCTTACATAGGCCTAAAATAAAGTCACACTATAAAATTTAATTAGTATAATTGAATTAAAATATTACTTATTTTATTAAACAAATCTTTTTCTTACCCAGAAAATGAAAGTTGTGACTTTTCTTCCTATTACGTTTTTTTAGGTAACTCAGGGTAACGCTACATTGTGACTTTTGTTCTGTGTCTTTTATTCCTGTAACTTTTATTCCGGGATTCTTTTTAAAATATATTGTAGACTTTGCGCCCCTTCACGCTTGCGCCAATGACATTTTGTGGAAGGCTGAGCCATAGGTTGAGGAAGAATCAATCGAATTTGGGCTCGGATCCAAAGATTCTTTTACATTCCTACATTGAAGAAAATCAAAACCTGCAGTTAACTACCCTGCACCGTAGCTATATAGGAACTGATTTTCATTCAATTTTTAGTAGTATATGGTGTTGGCAGAGATATGTGCTCTTTGATGTACAGATCTGAAAATGTTTTGGTTTTAATTTTTCCTTTGATTTTCTTATTTTACTTTATCTGAACTTGTGTATTGGTTTGTCTTACCAGATAAACTTTCTTTTCTTTCTTTTAACATTTGTGGTTTTGGGGTGGGGATATATCGTTGCAGAATAGGACAATTACCAAGTATGTCAACAATTATTAGGAAATTATTGGCCCACTCCTTCTTTCATGTGATGTTAAGTAACTAGAACAGTGGTTCTCAACCTGTGTGCCACAACTATCTCCCAGGTGTGCTAAGTAAATGTTTCCAAATATGCAAACATGTATTTCGTGCCTTGTCCAGTCCAGGTATTATGTCTGTTTTGCTTCTGCCATGGAATTGCCAGTCTAGTGAAAAAAGAATACTGTAATGTTTATGTATGTTTCAGTTTCAGTCAATAAACACAAACTTACCCATCAGCCCCCATATAACGAGCCATATTCTGGTAAACGGAAACGGTAACTGGGAAGGTCTCTCTGGTCCAGGCAATTGCCCTGTAAACATGTGTTTTTGTTCTCTCCATTTCTTTTCTAAACACAGCTAATACAGTTATGAACCAAACACGTTCAAACTAAACACAGCTAAAGCAGAAACTAACAACAAGCAACAAAGGCAGTAATACCAGATGACATTACAAATACGTATATCAGTATGCTGTTATAAAAGTTTTGTTCATTGACTACAGAAATGTTTTTGTCTAATTCATTTCACTTTTATAGTTGGTTTGCCACGTAAGTCAAATATACTTCTGTGTGCTGTCATACAATAAAGTTTGAGAACCACTGGATTAGGAACAAGAACTTTATGGTCAACACTTTGTAAAGATTTTCATGAATTTGTGTGTCGTGTTGTTTTCCAACTAATCCCTTGTCACCTTGTAGATCACATCCAGCAACATTTATACGGGGAAATGGAGTCTGCTGTCATTTGTATTCAGAAAGTCTGGAAGGGATATAAAGAGAGAAAGAAATGGGAAGAACGACAAGAGGGATTCGAGCGTCATAAAGCTGCAATAACAATACAAAGAAATGTAAGCAGATTTTTTTTTTTTTTTACCTCTTTTAAAAATCATTTGCATTCAATATGACATTTTCGGTTTTAGGTAAAATAGAAATTTCAAGCAAAAATTTTGACAAAAAAAATGTTTTTTTAAAGTAACAAACTTTCAAAGTTACTAAGATACTTTCTTCCAAAAAAATTAAAAACTATTTATTCGATAAAAAATAGGTTGTTTGTTAATTTAAAAAAAAGAAAAATACTATAAACTTTCGAAGTTACTAAGATACTTTCTTCTTAGTAACTTCGAAAGTTTGTTACTTTAAAAAAAAGAAAAACCTATAAACAACCTATTTTTTATCAAATGTAAGTAACTTCTGAGTATTTTCAATATCAACACGCAGACTTTGTTTAACTTGGTAACTAACACTGCTGATGTTTCAGTGACATCACCAGTGTCAAGGAAAAAAGCATCCTTTTAGATTTGCAGAAATTTAGGGTGCTTGATGGGAACATGATCCAAAATTCCAATACTTTAGCACCTCACTACAATATTCTTTAGAAAAAAATTTTGCTCTTGTGATATTTACCAGTTTTTTTCCCACAAATGTTTGGCTCTTTGGAAAACGATGGGTTTTTTTTTTAATCAAACCTGATTTTTCTATTTATTACCTACTTTTGATTTCAAATCTTTTTTGCAACACATTTTTTACCTCTGCCAATGAAGTTTGGAGAGGTATATGTATTCACCTGTGTCCTTCCTTCCGTCCGTCCATACGATATCTCCAAAAGAATTTCAATAACAGTTTTGGGAAAGGTGAGCAATGGGCCATGGAAGAAGTGATTAAATTTTTGGGCAAATCTGTATACAGTTACTTACCCTGCACAATATCACCAAAAGTTCTTGATGAAATCTTCGGGAAGGTTGGCCATGAGGTAAGGGAGAATTGGTTAAATTTTGGGGTAGATTTAGGAATTTTTTTTTACTGTCACATAAAAATGGATTTTTCTTGAAAAAAAAACAAACTGATCTTTTGTTTTGTCTGTAAAGTCAAGAAATAAGGGGGAAGGTTCTCCAAAATTACAAATTATGGATTTAAATAAATTTTTAAAATTATTAATCTCTGTAGCCATTTTCGTGTTATTCGTTATGCAAGCACGTGTAGGTCATCCTGAAATTCCAAATATCAGCTGCAAACAATTTATAATGAAATTTACTTGGCTTAACCAAGATAAGGTATTATATAACGGATAAGCAATGTTCCTTTTTAGAAGATTTACAGTCAAGCTACTTGATGGAATGGTTTGAATTTGGATAGTTGCTTCCTACCATTGGGCCAGCACGGTCGGCTGAGGCCTAGAA
The DNA here is from genome assembly GCA_006491835.1 of Architeuthis dux. Classification (NCBI taxonomy): domain Eukaryota; kingdom Metazoa; phylum Mollusca; class Cephalopoda; order Oegopsida; family Architeuthidae; genus Architeuthis; species Architeuthis dux. The sequence goes on from VCCN01007221.1 coordinate 1,284,418, forward strand.
TACGCCGACTGCATACCCTGCAGAGGGGTAAGACACCCCCCCCAAAAAAACAGGGGCCACCTGTTTTTTCACCAAAGTCGCAAGACTCTAGTTAAATTTGTTTTTAAAATTTTAAACTGATTTCGGCATTAAATGACCCATTAAGGGTTGATATACCGCTAAACAAATCAATCAATCTTTTGCACCAATCAGCAGCCACCTGTTCTTTCACCAAAGTCGCAAGACTATTTTAAAAACCCCCAAAAAACACTCTAAATTTCGGATTTTTCAACTGATTTTGGCATTAAATGACCCATCAATGGTTGATATGCCGCTAAACAAATCGATCAATCCTACCATTGGGGTAAATTGTCTTCCCCAATCATAGAACCATGTCTTATTGTTTTATCACCTTATCTTCTATTGTACAACTACGCACAGAGTGAATCTTGCTTGGCGTCACATGGAGGTATCACAGGAGTATCTTACAGAAAAAAAAAAAAAACAGGGGTCAGAGATATCATTGAACACATTAGAAAACTCAAATGGCAATGGGCTGGCCATGTTGAAAGAATGTCAGACAACTGTTGGACACCACGACTCACAACGTGGATCCCCAGAGATCATATGCAAAGCTGTGGCTGGCTGAAAATAAGATGGTGACAATTTAGACCGATTCGCAAGATTTTAAAAAAAAAAGCATTAAATACTTTTTACTTAAAATATTTGCTTTTCTTTCAGATTCGGAAATGGCTCAAAACAAGACACAAAAATCGATTTTCTCCCCCGAAACACGTGAAACCTTTGAGTTTAACGGAAACGCGACGAGAAGAATTACAGCAAATAATCAACCGTTGGAAAGAGGAACATAACGTAATTATCAGATTTGCTTGGATTTATTTCAGGCTTGACCAGAAGGGGAGATAATCCAAGCTTTTTCTCAGAGACTTACTCAACACAGGCATTGGATTAGCATCAAATTTGGAAATCGAGTGAGTCTGGAGGTAGAGGTTCAATACCAGCCTCCAGACTCACTCGATTTCTAAATTCGACGCTAATCCAATGTCTGTTGGATAAATCTGAGAATTGGATTACTGGCAACACTAGATTTTTAAAAATGAACAGAACATTGAGGTATTGAACTTGTCAGATTTCCAAATTTGATGCAATTCCAATGCCTGTGTTGAGTAAATCTAAGATCAAGCTCGGATTATCTCCCATTCTGGCCAAATTTGACAAGTGATTTATGTTAAGCTGAAGGCATTCAGATTTTTTTTAAAGAAATTCTTTTAGGCCACCTTCGTTAAAAATTTCAATCTGGTGTTTTATGTAGAATTTAAAATGAAAATTTCTTTTCCAGATGCATTCAGACTCGGTTCAACACCAAAAAGAATTGCATCAAAAAGCTACGGATCTTCTTCATCACTATTATATCGATTTACCAAGTTCACAGAAATATCAACAACACCATGAGGCCCTCAGAGCAAGAATTCAAATTGATTCAGATTTAATGCTTAGTAAGTGGCTTCTTATACTTTATTAGAAACTGTCAGCATAAGTTTCTTCAGTGTTTTAGTTGGTCTGGCTGGCTATGTACGACACATACAAGCTACATCAATGGAGCTAGACAGCTGAAAATTCCACCCAATGTTTAAATTGATTTGAAAACAGTTGTTGAAGTATTTTCTCAAATGGGTGTTGACACCGTCTACCTGTCGCATCTATTAAACATGATAGTTTTGAGTCTGGTTGTTGGCTTGGCATTGTCTGTCCATAAAAGACCCGTCAATGTTGATCACAAGGAGGGCATCCCACAGGTTTGGCATTCAGAGAAGCAAACTTCCAGACTCCCTTTCTCCTGCATTTACCTGAACGTTGTCTTTTGCAGCTTGTCAAAAGAAAAATAAAGAACTATTTTTCTATACCCATGGTATTAATTTTTCACAACACAAGGTCTTAGTTTATAATGGCAAATTATTCAACCTAGATGCATTTTAACAAATTGTCAATATAAAACCTATTCAGTTTTTACAAGTGAGTTCCATTCATTAGATTAAGAGAGGTGGGTACATAGTCTGCACCGCAACGACCCTAAATAATTGCATTTCAATGTCTTTCTTTTTTTTTCCTTCCATCTCAGATGCTCCCAAATTTAAGCAGGTCACGGAGAAGGACATTGAGTTGTATTCCAGCATCTCATTGCCTGTTTCAATGCGAGCCAAAGTTGGACACAAAGAACAGCTAAGGAAACATTGTACCCCTTGGTGGCAATGTTTAGGAGATGACGAATTGGAAGGTATATAAAAAAGAACTAAAAATGTATGTTAAACCACATCAAAAACTAAGTCTTTCAGCCATAAAACATAAATTGTCTTACTTTCAAGTCCATAATAAAAATACATGAATTTTTTGGTCAGTTTTTTAAAAAAGAATCTTTGTAAAGATCTGTGCTGAATCTACAATTTTCTAATGAAGGTACTGGAATATCTAGAAATTTAAAGTTACTTCGAAAGACTTTATAAAAGTCTTTGTGCTTAGCAAAAAAAGTTGTGAATTAATAAACATAACTAATGATATTCAGGATTAGAAATAATGGAACAGATTTAACTTAATATAAGTAATACCCAAGAAAAGTTGTTTCTCCCCTTGTGGAGACATAATGAACTTTAAATATTTTACATTCAAAATATATGTGCAAATTACTGAAGTGCCTTGTCCAGAATGTTAAATACAAAAACCCCAAGTAGAAATGTGAGTTTATGCCGATATGAACCTTAGTGCAAAACTCTGTACAGGTTGCATTCTAAGATTATCTGTAATTACAAAAATAGTCAAATTGTGCTTGGAATTTCTGGTTTCTGTAATGTTTGTATGCAACGTCAAGTATCCAATGAAGTTGGTGGGCTGGATTTGGCCCAGGTCTGTCAACCCGTTTAATAAAATAAAAAGATAATATTGCTATTCTAAAATTGTTCACCTAATACAACTGAAGGAATGAAATATGTAATTGCAAAAATATTGTTTTGCACTAAGGTTCATATCAGCATAAACTCGCATTTCTATTTGTGTTTTTTTGTATTTAACATTCTGGACTAGGCACTTCAAGCTTTTCAATAACTTGCTATTTTGAATGTAAAATATTTGTCTAATTACAACTGTGAACGGAAAGATTTTTCTTGGTTTTGGAAATCGAGAAATATTAGCAAAGTTGAACAGTCTACATCACCTGCATGCCCAACTCTATTCCCCTCAAATAAAGAAAACGTTTTAATCAACTAGTTTTGGGCCCCACATATATTGCCAATTATTCTTTTCAAGTTTTGAGTAGTAACCTGAAATGGGTATTAAATGTCGAGATAAACAACATGGTTCCAACTTTTGTTTGGACAATTGAATCGAATCAAAGATTTGATCATCCAAACAAAAGTTGGAATATTAATGACTCTTCTCAAAGTTATAGACAAAACAACATTGTTATTGGAATGAACACATTCCCAATGAGTTCAGAGATTCACTCAACACAATAGTTGTAAAACTCATGGCATCTCTTATTACAAGAAATCTGAAATATCAAAAGGCATTGCAATATTTTATTTTTTTTAAAAACATACTTACTGATGATTCCGGTCGTACAAGTGAGCTTCTTAAAACGAAGCAATAAAATAAGATAGTTGCAGAGACTACACTGAAAGAATTGATGACAGCCATTTTATTAAATTGGTAAACATTCTGGACTAGGCACTTCAAGCTCTTCAGAAATTTGCTCATATATTAAGTCATAAACAAATTGTGAGAATATTAACATTTTGAAATCAGGGCAAGGACTGTCATTCCCACCGCAAGGCACATGATTTTGTTAGTTTTTTCACAACAAGAAAAATAGATTGAGAAAAAAAAAAAAATTAAAAAACAAACAAAACACACAATGGTCCCAATATGTTTGTCACATGTAAAGATACATAATCCACTTTAAGTAGTGAGAAACCCTTGTAAAATCCTGGACAGTAAATGAATCAAATATAGAATCCAGACACAAATTGATTAGACTCAAAACGTGCAAATTCTCAGACGACACTGCATAAGCTGTTACGTGTCACAACAGACATTTTAGTTTTCAATGAAGTTCAGTGTTTTTACCAAAATCTTTAGAATTCTTATTTCTCTATGTGCCATTTTTAACATCGGGTATGTGTGAGTGAGTGAAAAGTACTCACAAGACTGAATCATTTTCTTTGTATAATTCAGTATTTCTGTCAACAAACAAAAGTTATTGGAATTCTGTAAGAAGTCTTATAATATTACCACCCACCCCACTGCAACACGAGACGTCATATGGGGTCATCTGAAATTGCACTTTTGAATTGGATCAATTTTGGGATCTGGATTCTACATTTGATCCAAACAAAACAGGTTCTCTACTTATAGTGCGTGTGTTTTATATCTTTTCATTCAGCAGGATTGGATTAGACATTTTGTTCAATAGTGGCTCAATCGTGGAAAAGAAAGGGCTCAGAAGAAAGGAAAAAGAAAAAAGAAATCATGCTGCAACCTTTTACATTAATTCCGCCCTTCAAAAATACCTAGTCTACATCAATATATCCAGAAAAGACACAGCTTAATTTTTGTGAAACTTGTGGGTAGTGAGATTTTAATTATGGCACCATAAGTTCAGATCAAGCCATTGGAGGGTCAAACCTTTTTCAAGTGGAAAAAACTGCGAGAGAAAAACTCTTGGGATTAGGGTTGCCAGATGTCTTTTACCACTCAAGACCAAATTACTGTATATTGCGGCATAGGAAACTTTGAAGCAGCAGCCCCCCCCCCCCAAATCAGAGTGAAATTGGGGTCTCATCTCAAGGCTGCCTTATATGCCAAAATATGGTAAGTAGCTTCAGTACCAAAATAATGACATCAAATCATCAGACTAAGCTTGCAGGGGAAAATGGTTAAAATACTTATATTTTTATCTATTGTTCATGTATATTTTATGTCATATCATTTGTGTCTACGTGATTGATAATCTTTGTAAAATTTTCCTTCAGTACCAAATTCTCAATTTCGATCTTGAAAAATACCAAATGGCAACCCTGCTTGAGATTGAATACAATAGTATTTGGGACATACAGAGCATTTGTTAAAAGGATAAAAAGAAAGAAATATATATATATATATATATATATATATATAACAAGTGGTCATATCAGCTTCAGAATATTGGGCAATATAAACAATAACTGCAAACCATATCTAAAAACAAAAAAGAAATTCAAAACAATTACTACCTCTGTCCCATAATAGTTACATTTGCGTGTACACTTCATGCACTAAATGTGACTATTATGGGACAGGTAGTACTTAACTTCCTAAAACTTATCACGCAAAATGAAGTTGTGCAGATTAGACATTTTAAAATTTGCATAATTTTATAAATAATGATCAGTTGGTGGTATTATGTGTAGACAGTAGAAACAGGTTAACATGCTTAGCTTTTGGCACTCTGGGAGGAGAGACTTTATCTTTCAACATGTTTCAGGTGCAGGTTTAAAGATTGATTTTAAGTCACATAGCAATGTTAAGTTTTTTTTTGTTGTTTTCTTAAGAAATACAAAATATCTATAAGTAATAAAACTGGGGTTTTACCGTACAATATCAAGCACATGGTTTAAAAAGGGGGGAAATAACCAAGAAAGAAGTTGTTAGATTGTATTTAATCCATTAACTGCGACAGGTAGTGAAGTGATATTATCCATTGCAAGATAAAAGCCCCGACTCACAGATAGAACTTAGTTGCCATCAATCATAAAAATCATAGAACTGTAATGACAAATTCCGGTCAGCTGCAGTTAATCAGTTTAGAACAAAAAGGAAAAAAGAGCACCATGAAAACAACAACTTTTGCATTTTCTGATAAAGCTAGCCAGATTATCCTATGGAAGGTCAAAAAGACACTTCATATTCCCAACTTTAAAACTGTTTGCAATAACATGTTCACAAATGGCTACAAATACTGAATTCTGGCATGAAAATAAATTCAGGGTTTGCTCACCAGGCTGAAGAGAGGGCCTCCAGATGCTGCTGAGACACAAGCTGATCAACCCTGGTTCAATCGCCCGAAACACATGACCTCAGGAATTATCAGACGATGTGTTCCAGCGCATCCCAAGATGTATCGTTGAATCATTTTAGGATGTTTTCCAGCACATCCTAAGATGTATCATCGAATCATTTTAACAGAGTGGACATTCACGAACATTAATATGTCCAACACTGAGCTTGATCACACAACCCTTGCTACCTTTGCAGTTGGGTAGAAAAGATCTTGTGGCAAACTATGCACCCACTGGTGGAATAGCATCAACAAGGACCTCCAGTCATGGTAGAGGCCAAAAACCACGGCCATGGTGGTCAGCTCAACAAAATTGCAGAGACAGTAATGGATTTTAATATCAAAGCAACTTCAAGTACTTCCTAAATTCCCATCTGGCGTCTGAGAAAATAGTGTGTAAAATTACAAACATTAAATTATTCTTAAATCAATTTTACATTTTAAAAAAAAAAACCCAGGTGAACAAAGGTTGTCATATTTCAAAAAGAATTATTTGTAGACCTGTATCGTTAAGGAATTGGGAATTCGTGTGCAAAGGTCGAGCTGTTAATTCAACACAAACTTGATTAGTTGAAAAGTAGTCTAAATATAGAAAACAAATTTCTTTTGTAACAATCACTCACTCTTTACTCATTTAAAAATATATTCATCAAAAGAAAGTAAATTCATTCAGTCAATAATCTAGGATCATCTTTCAAATGTAATTATGTTATTAGATGAAGTATTGGAAACCATTAGAATTTTTTCTTTTTTTAATTGCAACTTTACAACCTGCCATTCATTGACAGCCTGAATTAACAGTACAGATTGGAAGTAAAGAATAAGTTCACAGTGAGACTAACTCATGTCCTTTTTTGCCAGAGGGAAGCCAGGTTTTTAATGCACCTGCAGCTATACCAACTTAGCTACAAGAGCCTGCCTGGCTTGCAGAAGTCCAAATCCAACTGTTAGACATACTCTCTACCCCGATATCAGGTTTTGGTTTCTGTACTGGTAGTATAAATTATTTCATTTATTAGGTGAATTATTGTAAACCATTATTTTTTTTTTTTTCCTGACTACTATTTACCGTCATCTAATTCTTTCTTTCTTTTTTAAAAATTATTATATACTAACTGCTGTAGATTAACAGTCTGGGTTAAGTTGTGATAAAGAAACAAACAACTAAAAAATTAAGATGAAGGTAAATAGTAGTCCAAAGATTAATGGTTTAAGTCAAGAAAGAAAGAAAAAAAAAGAATTGGTAACCGATTGTAATAAATGAATTTTCTGGATTATTTAGAGATAAAAAAAAAGAAAAAGAAAAGGCTCACAATCATTAAAAAAAAATGTAAATAAATAAATAAAATGAAATAGACTATTTTAATCTTGGTTAACTACATTCTAAAGTTACTAAAGTTATTCTAAAATTATTCATTTTTGACTAGTATTTTCTTTCATCTTGATTTTTAGTTGCCTTTTATCACAACTTCACTCACTGCCGTAGATTTAGAGCCTGAGTATACAGTGCGGGAAATAAAGGATAATCTCTCAGTGAGACACAAACTCATGTCCCTTTTAACATTAAAATGACAGAAAACACTAGCCAAAAATTAATAACAAAAGGTTGACAATGCTTTATCTTGGAGGTCGGCAAACTTTTCTGGAGTCGGGCTGGATTTGAAATGTTATGACATCTTGTGGGCCACACCGAATAAACAATGATCAAGGCTATGGAAAATTCTGCCTTTTTGTTTTTTTAAATGTTTTTCATTATATAAGTATATACCTACATAAACTTCCATGTACTATCAATCAATG
>VCCN01007221.1:1322212-1332617 GCA_006491835.1 Architeuthis dux
ACAGACAGACATGACCAAATACATATACCTCTCCAAATTATTGATATCTATTTCAATATTAGGCATTGAATAATAAGTATAATTGGTGTCATCCATTAGTCTGTAAGTGAGATTACAAATGAATTGGTGAGAAATGTTATATCACAATTCCATAATACTAGCTGAAAACCCAACCTACGGGCAGGATTTTCAGCTAGTTCTTGCAGAAAGCCTAAATGGGACACTTTTGTCCCAAAAAGGTGATCATGGATATGAACCATGTATTTATTGAATCATACCTTATTTGAAAATCATCATCATAAACTCTTGGATCACCTTCAATTTAAATATGTGGATGTATATCACAAAAGATTTCAAGTACCCACATTATTTGGAAATATAGATTTTACTGGAAAGATGGAAAATCTTAATATCTGATTTTTTTTGTTTTCATCTAGATTCCATCCACATAGGGCGGATGGATGCAGGGTTATGGAGAACCTTCACCTAAAAAATTACAAAAAAAAAAAAAAAAAAAAAATATCAGAAGATTTTTGGGGGGAATTTTCAAAAACTGAAAAAGATTCTGGGCTCCCATTAGTAACCACAAAATATTTGGTGGCCATAGCTCTAGACTTCATTGAATTAAGTGATGACAGACAGACGGTGAATTAAAGTAAGATTTGGAATTTTAATTCATTTCCTAAAATCATGTGAACACTTCTAATCAAATAACTTCATTATATCAGAATTTTTTAAAGAATAATCAAATATTCCTTTACAATGAAAACAGTTATATTTTTTGTTTTAATTCAATGTACTTTAAAGATCCTTGGAAAAAAAGACGTAAAGCTATTTTTATGACGTTAGACTAAAAGCAAGCTAAAAGATATAAACTCAATTCCAACATCATAATTTAGAATAAAATCTGTCATTTTCACAACTTATATATTATTCTGCTTGTACAAAGGTTACACTGACTGTTATCCATTTCTTCTATGGTGTCACCTAACAATCAATAACTTTGATTTGTTTTAACATGTTCTTGAGTTGTATTACTCCTTTTGGTGTTTCAGTGCTTTACTAAGTGGGTAAAAAAAAGAAAAAAGAGGGGGGTCAATTGCTGTCCACAGGAACTAAAGTATAGTATTTTACAGCAATAAAATTTAAATTCTTCTCAAATCTTTCATCCTATCACTTCTCTCTCATCTCCCACAAGGTAATGAACATGGGTAAGAATGGAAGATAAAGAATTTATTTTGCTCTGATTCAAGCATAAGCACCTTATGCTTGAATCAGAGCAAAATAAATTCTTCACTGTATCTCATGTCTGAAATCTAAAAATTAAATTATAATAGTAGTAGATCACAAGAATATAGACAGAGATCAAAAGTAATTCATAATAATAATAATAACAGATATCAGTTTCATTTGCATGTTATAGTTTATGTAGATCCATTTCAACAAAATTATATACTTCAATTTCAAAAATATACACTGGAGAGTAATGGCATTTTGTTGTCAACACCCATGGAATTTCCATGGGTCCAGCCAGTAAAAGACTAATTTAGAAAAATTCTTCCCACTAGATTTAATGGAAAAGACAACTTACATGCTTTTTGAACATTTTGTTCTTTGAAACCGGTCAAATCACCATTAGCATCAAGCACTCCTGCCTGAAAGGATAAGAAAATATCTTTAATATTCAAAATACATCAAAACATTTAATCTCAAACATTAATAAATTTTAAGCCAAAAAGAATAAATATTCACTTTAGATTGTCCTTTTATCACAAAATTGGTTAAATGATAAACTGTAAACTAACTATGGAATGAAGTTCCAACAAAAAATAGTCACCAATCAATATATTTATATAATGAACAGTACATGACTTTTTTTGCTTGTTTCTCTGTCATTAACAACGGACTCTTCCTCTTAAAGGTAAAAGTTTTGATGATTAAAATATCTCCTATCCCCCATTTGAAACAATGAACTCTTCCACTTAAACTAGTTCAGTCACTTGATAAAACTTCAAATAAAATTGATAAGACGTAAACATTTATTTACACTATCAACAGCTTTGAAGTAGTGAACTGTTTAAGTCTTAAAGTAAGAGAATGTGAAGAAGCCACCATTAACGCACCAAAAAAGACTTAGATATTTTTACCAAATGTACTGCAGGTTTGTTCGCTCCTACTCTGAAGTAGGAGCTCCACCTGTAATTGTTCCCAGATTGTACATTTTCTCAGAACCCATCTTATGCAAAATAGGAGCTTCACCTGTAATTTCTTTTCTAAAAACATCATCTCATAGAAATTAAAATATATCCATGAATTTGTTCACGGTTAATAACTATATTAAATCAAACCAAGAAAATGTTAAACTATTCCATCCATAACAACAAAAATGGATAAAAAGCAATAGGGGTTAGTTTTCAAATTTGTTAACTGATGAACTAAAAACTATTGACTCAACAACCCCTTATGAAGCGTTATTTTATGCATCATGAAGGTTGAACATTAGGTTGTTACACAAAAAATATTTCTTTTTTACATCATAGAAAATAATGCTAAAAGTGAAAGATAACTAAATGCATTTTTTTCAGATTCAATGAAAATAGATAATTTATCATTGGTTTTTTTCTTGCAAATGGTGTCTACCCAAGAAGTTAGACTAATTTTCAAGATTTCAAATTAGGACATAATGCTGGTGATTTTATTTGGAGTGAACACTACTACAAGCAAACTGTTCAGTGTTGGTTCAATAGGTTAGGTCTGAAAATATGGATACCAATAATAAACATTCAGGGCAGCCCAAACCGGTTCTTAATGAAGAATTATTGACAACAGTGACCAACAACCCACAAACAACGGTTCAAGCACTTCCTGTAGACTTTAGGACTTCAGCAGTGACCATATCAAGGCTATAGGAAAGGTTAAAATGTTGGAAAATGGATTCCAAACGAACTGAATGAAATGCTCCATGACACATCTCAGACCCCACGTCACTCTGCCGACTGTGTCTAAGCTTAGAGAATTGGGATATAAAGTCTTGCAGCATCCTCCATACACAAATGATTCTTATTTGTGTTGTAAACACAATGTTTCGGCCAATCCATTCTTCAGGTGTAACATCCAAGTGAGATGGGTTAAACAGAAGTTATCTTTAAAGGGGGTAACCCTTATAGCACATGGCCTGGGTGTTTCTGTGTCTGTCTTGTCGGGTTTAGGTTTGTTGAGAAGTGAAAGCAACATCGGGTTGAAATCCGCACTTGTCTGGCTAATGCATTTAGTCAACATTTTGATGTGAGCTGCCTCTTTGATTTTTCTCTGCTTCCAACATCGTTCTGTCAATCTGGACTTCCTCCCAAAGAGGAAGATACCCCTTTAAACATAATTTCTGTTTAACCCATCACGCTCGGATTTTACACCTGAAGAATGGATAGGTTGAAACGACGTGTTTACTACACAAATAACAAGGAGTTCAATCGTTCGAAGAACCATTTGAATATTAATGACCCTTCTCAAAACTATAGAAAATATCCTCTATACTCACCTGACATTTCTCCTATAGATTATCTTTTCAAGAATTTTGAACTTATCAATAATAGGGAAGCCATAATCCATTCTTTTATGGAATTTGTGACCACTAAACCAAAAGGATTTTTATAAAGATGGCATATTATCATTAGCGGATTGTTGGAAAAGAATTATTGCTTCAAATGGGTCATATTTTGATTAAAACCTTACAGTTCTTTGTTGTTTATATCATCCTTCGTCTTACTATTCAAAGAACATTCTATATGTAACAACGTAATGAAAGTATACATTCATTACTAAGGACTCCTTTTATTAAAATGAATTTTCCCCAGGCCCCAGGCTTTTGAAAGGTCTGCCTACTCAACAACCTCATGGTTACCTCACATAGATGTTACGGAATAATCACTAAAAAAACAAAAATAATTTACATAAGAAATTTCACCTGTACAACCATTTTCAGAGCACATCGACCCCAGGTGGGTCTTTTAGTGTTCGTTTGAATTTAACAACACAGTATATAAGTTAGGGTTAATTATTTGATTTTAAACTATAACCCTTCAACTGACACCAGACTCTAGAACCACATGATAATAAACGCTGAATTTAGAACGGAAAAGGTTACAATCGCCAAAATCTGAAGAGTAAGTATTGTCAGGGGAAGTAATTGTGCATGGATCCGCGCCAAAATTTAATCACTTCTTCTGTAGCCTACTGTTCACCCTTCCACGAAATTTCATTGAGAATCTTTGGAGATAGCTGTCCATACGATATCTCCAAAAGTTCTAAAGTTAAATTTTAATTAAATTTTCTGGAAGGGTGGATATTAATACGCTACGGTAAAAATTAAAGTTTTGGACGGATCCATGCAGAATTACCTCCCCTACGCCGTATTTGTATGTCCACACGATATCTCATAAGTTCTGAATGAATTTATTTTGTGCAAAGGTGAACAAGAGGCTACAGAAGAACGGATTACATTTTGGCGCGGATCCATGCACAATTGCCTCCACCGTCATGAGCGTTTATATGAAAGAAAGAAAAAAATATCTCAATCCCCCAAAAGATGCCTGGATCCGCCCCAGTATTTTCGGAGATATCGTGTGGACAGAGGCGACCAAATACTTATATCAAATAGTTTGTCACAAGACAAACCCAAGTAATAAACAGACATTAAATAATCTTAGCCGTTCGTCAAAGGATCCAAAATGAGATTTTCAGATCAGTGAAATAAAAAAATGTTTAATTAAAATTTAAAAAGCTGAGTGTAGGGGGTAAATCTGCCGGAATTTTGAAAAGTTTCAGGCGATTCATAGTAATTTCTAGGGGGGGGGGGACATTTCTCGGGGGGGAAATTTTTTTCCAAAAATTCATATTTTTAAAAAGAAAATCATTTTTAATATCCGATGAATCTTTGTCGTTGTCAAATATTTTAAACCGGTGTTTTCTTTATTTTTAATACACTTATTAGAAAGTAGATTTGCATTGAAGTTCAAACAGCATGTAACAAAGGCAGGAAGACACTTTATTTAACAGGTCCGCTTCTCGTACTCAGACATAAAAGAAAAAGCTTCATAGTTACACGAGATCAATGAAAACATATCTATTTTACGATCATAAAGACAGTTTGATTTTTTTTAAAGCTCAAAATTTTACGTTTCTTAAAAATGAAATAGAAACCAATTTCTTTTCTCAACATCCTTAAAGTGTTAACATCCGGTTGAACAAAAAGTCGAACTATTAAAAAAAAATTTTTTAAATGAATTTTTGTAGTTTATTGTTTATCTCAAATCATAGATGATTTCACCCAAATAGTATACATATATATATATTTTTTTTAAAAACTAAACTACATTGAAAATACCTCCTTTGCAATCGAATCCAATCCATATTCCCTGTAATATCTCATAAGTTCTTCTTTGAGCTCGGCTCCATTCTGTCCCCTAGATGTTGTAGTAGTCATCTTCACGGGGCTTCCTTGACCTAAAATAGATTAAATAACTTTAGAGAGTCGAAAAAAGCAGCTGAAATAAGAAAAAATAAACCTACTATTAAATATACACACACATACATTTCAAATAAAGTGTTTTAATAATGGCTTTTAATAGTCTCCTGTATACCTATATAGAATTACAGTAGAAAGGTGAGACTCTTTTCTTTTCTTTGCATAAAATAAACTGTCTTTGTTCATTAACAATCATTTTATTTAAATTTACTAAACACAGAAATGATTTATTTAAAAATTTGAACTAAATAGGTTTTTTTTTGTTCATCTCAACCGTAACCGGCAAAGAAACAATATCAGATAAAACTAAGCAATAAAAAGTTTTGAGGACAACTATGGAGAAATATACGTATATATCATCCAGTCTACAACTAAATACCATAGAAAAGTATACTCGATTTTTTGAATGCTGTTAAAATCTTAAGACATTTTACACGGATTTGGGGATCGATGAAAGGGGAGAAAAGTGAAAAAGAAAAGCCTTTATATATTGTACTTAGATTTTACAGTTTGAGGTTTAACACTAACATTAACAATAAAATCAACTGGCTAAAATAAGATATTTAGGTGGAAGTATCGTAGATAGGTCTATAAAAAGTAGAATAAAAGAGAAAGTAATCATCTTTGTCATTGAATTATATATAAAAAATTAATGAAATTTCTTAAAACCCTTATTTTATGACCATTTCGTTCCAAGTATTTAGGCTTTGTTTCAAGTGTTATACTATATACCTTAGTAGTACACTCGCCGACCGGGAATACTAACAAAAATACAGACGAGTAAAGTATCTTAGATGGAGCTATAAAAAGTATAATAAAAGATAGAGAAATTAATAATCTTTGTTATTAAATAAAAGAAATATGAAATTTCCTTAAAACCCCCAAGTTTATGACGATCTAGTTTTGAATGTTAAGGCTTTGTTTTAACTGTTAATATGTAACACCTTTAGCAAAACCGCCGACCTAACAAAAATACAGATGAGTAACTATATTTACCATCATCTCTCCAAAGATTCGTCAATGTTGGGTTATCCATTGTTTTTAGATGTCTTTTTTATGGAGACTCAAGACAAAAGAATATAAAATAAACTAGAACTGAAATAAAAACGTGAATAGTGTAAAGAAAGAAGGAGGCCCACAAAATGGGTTGCCTCTTGGGAGGTGAGATATTATAGATACCCAGATACTATAAACAGTAGCATCGAGCCTAAATAAGACTGGATTTAAAGTGGAAAAGGCTGTTAGACAGAAATATGAAAAATAAAGGGGATAAAATAAAGAAATCCGGAGTTTTTTTTAAGGTTGTATTAAAAAAAATTTAAGTAACTCAAGATGGCGACGTAACGCAGTTACACGGTGCGAATAACTTTTTCTCCCCCTTTTTTCAGTTTTTCATTTCGATAAAATCGCTTCGATTAGGCGGAATGTCATGAGGCTGCTCCTTGTACCTCCAGTTTTTCAATTATCAGCTGTTAATTCAAGGTACGGAGAGCTCAGTGCGAACCGCCGTCCATGCCATTAAAGACTCACGTCCATCTTGACGTTTCACTTGAAACTTTTCAAGTCTCGCTGAAAAAACGCGCTCGGCGGTGGCCACTCTAAAGAAAGCGCTCCGATTGGTCCGATTTGGTCATGTGACCCCCAGAGCGTGCGCAAGCCGCGGAATAAGAAACAATGACGAGAGTTCCTCTAAAGTATGAAAGCACCTAAGAACTGCAAAAAAGAATCACACTGGGGAATGAGATCGTTATCAAATTGAATTAAAACACCTTCTTCAAAGCTCGCACCTCTTTAACAATTCAAAATCTTTCTCACAAACCTTAATCTTGAAAGACGAAAAAATTTAATTTAAAAAAGTTAAAATTGGCAAAATTAATATTAAAAAGTGTAAATAACAAAATGTTTAAATTATCAGGTTTCAAAATAAAATTCTGTATCAATTACTAATAGGACCATTTAATGCATTGGCTGTTGTTGCTTTTCCTCATTTAAAAGTTATAAACATCAGTAATAAAACGAAAGAAAGTTTGTTAGCCACCCGCTTCTTGCACTCTCAAAATTGCCTTTACACACAACTTGGGGTGGGGGTGTACCCCTGGTTAAGAACGACTGAATTAAATATTTTCTGTATTTTTTTTTACCTTTCACAACAGGTATTTTTTATTGTCAGTAATTCTCTCTTACAAACATAGCTGACTTTTTCTGTTAATATTCTTTGACTACAGTAAACAAAATGTATATAAGAAATAAGTAATAATAGTTCTGGGATGTGTCTTTTCTTCTTTAAAAATGAAAATATTCTGAATAGGGTCCATCATCACTAATACCACTTCTGAGAAAACGGATTCTAGGTAGAAGTGAAACACATGGGGAAATGGCACATTCAATTAAAACAATTAAAAAAAACATTAATTTAGTGTGATAAATTAAATTGAATCTTAAGAAATGGTATTTATTTAAACAATCAAATGACTATGTCTGATTATTTCTTTGAAGTACTGTTATACATTTAAACATTTTATTTTAGTGTGAAAGAAAAAAGTGTACAATTTGTATATATAAAACACACATCATAACAACCATTTTTACACAATATCTAGGGCCTTAAACCTTTGCGGTGGTGTAATAAACATCATAATTCTTCTTAAAATCATTTACATCTGTAGATAGAACTACATATTCGAATCTATTCCAAAGTCCTACCACTCTATTGCTAAAAAAGAATTTTCTGATATTCAATTTACTTCTATTTGCTTCTACCATATATTTGTGGCCTCTCAGTCCCTTGTACCTACTCCTAGTAAAAAATACATCAGGATTTACTACTTCTAAACCATGCATAATCTTAAACATTTCTATTAAGTCTCCCCGGTCTCTCCTATTTTCTATAATGCTACCAACACTTTAGAAGTTAAATATTTCTAAAATAATAGACTAACTTAAACTTAGTAACTTAGTAACAAACTGAAAAAACAAATAACTACTAAAGCAAATAAAATCATGTTCATAACAAACATTTTAAACAAATACTAATTCTAAGCCTATATTCATTCATTCATAATCATTTAATGTTTTTCTTAGATCATTAACTTTTTAATTACATGTGCCTTTTTTCCTAGTTTTTTTTTACTTGTACCATTTTTACTGTCCCATTTTTTGCGGTGTCACTTTTACAGTGCACCAAGAAAACTATACGTCAGTGGCATAGCAAGAGGGGGGCGAAGGGAGGCAATCGCCCCGGGCACAAAAAGTCTACAATATATTTTAAAAAGAATCCCGGAATAAAAGTCACAGGAAGAAAAGACAGAACAAAAGTCACAATGTAGCGTTACTCTGAGCTACCTAAAAAAACGTAATAGGAAGAAAAGTCACAACTTTCATTTTCTGGGTAGGAAAAAAGTCATAGGAACAAAATTTGTTTAATAAAATAAGTAATATTTTAATTCAATTCATACTAATTAAATGTTATAGTGTGACTTTATATTAGGCCTATGTAATGTGGTATTTAATTATTGTCATTAAGTGTGTAATGAGTCACAAAATAAATAATCAAAACATTTTTGCCCCTTGCCACTGTGATAAGTGCAAAGATTTAAAAAATAGATTAAAGAAAAAATATAAGCAGACAAGAAAAAAGGTTTAATGAAAATAGATAAAAAGGTGGTTAGAAAATGTATGGTTAAAGAATGATTCTCCGGTACATTTTTGTATATGTTTAATTTTTTTCATGGACCTTTTTTTTTCTCTTTTTCTTCTTCTTTATTTACCTCTGCCAATGAAGTTAGAAGAGATACATATATGCATTGACTCATGTCTGTCTGTTTGTCCATACAATATCTCCAAAAGTCCTCAATGAAATTTTGTGGTGGGCCATAGGCTAAAGAGGAATTGATTCAATTTTGTGACGGATCCAGGAATCTTTTTCTGTTACCAATTAAATTTTCTGGAAGGTTACAGAGGAATTGGTTAAATTTTGGGCCAGATCCAGGAATTTATTTTCGATTGTGAGATATTTTTAAATTTTTTTCATACATTCATGTATTCAATCATGTTTGTCCACACAGAATCTCCAAAAGTTTTCAATGAATTTCAATGAAATTTTGTTGAACGGTGGCCTGTTGACTAAACAACACGAAAAACTTCCACAAAATGTCCTTGAAATTCATGGAGAACTTTTAGAGATATTGTTGGAACAAAAAGACAGAAGGACAGACAGACAGACAAGAGTGAATACATATACCTCTTACTTATATTAGATGATCTTACTTATATTAGACGAAAAAACAAAATAATACATTTTTGTTATTGAGGTTAATTTATGATTACTTGTGATTTTTAATCACCGCTACTCACAAGAGACCAGTTTAAACACTGTTGCTGGGTTTAGGTTATTCATGTGTTCTGACATTTATATGCATCTATATATCCAGACTTTGCTCAGCCCTAACCGCTCATAGCATAAACTTGAAATTTTGCACACACACTCCCCTCAATGAGTAGTGGAAACCTTTTGTTTTGTCTTTTTAAAAATTCCCTCCCAAAATAGGTTTTTAGTTGAGGCTTCAATTTACAATGTAAGTTTATGCCAAATTGGTCCTTTAGTTTGTGCCAGGTAGCATTCACACTTGTTTTTTGGAAAATTTGGACTCTTTAGTGATCACTGCCCCCAAAAAAGGCAAGAGAAGTAACTTATTCATTGATCATACCTTTTTCCAACATTTTAATTGATCACCCCCAACACGGCATGCTGCCTAAAGACTTTGGTCACGTGACAGTTTCTATTGAGTGACTAACCAGACTTGTTTTTGTTTTTTTAAATCATAAGTTTATGGTTCAAATCATACTGGTAGTATTTTCATCTAGGTAACTTAATTTTACCACCAC
>VCCN01007221.1:1354782-1376048 GCA_006491835.1 Architeuthis dux
GAGATGTAACAAGCTTTTCTCACCCTTTTTCCTTTTCCACATCCATCATTCTGTTGAATTCCCTCACATCCATACTACAAACACTACTACAAGAAAAAGAAGAAGAAGAAGAAGAAGCAGCATTCCAAGGGAAATTATGAATCACTGCCAGCTATATATGCTTCTTTTTACCATGTAAATTACCGGTGATGGACAGTGATCACTAAATAGTCCAAATTTTCAAAAAAACAAGTGAGACTGCTGTTGGACACAAACTAAGGGATCGATTTGGCATGAACTTACATTGCATATTGAACCCTCCACTCAAAACCTATTTTGGGGAGGAATTTTCAAAAAACAAAAAAAACATATATGCTGTGTTGGGGGTGATCAATTAAAAGGTTGGGCTATGATCACTAAAAATATCTGAATTTTCAAAAAAACAGCACAAACTAGTAACCAATTTAGCATAAGCTTACATTGAAAATTGAACCCCCCACTAAAACCCTATTTTGGTGGGGAATTTTCAAAAAACAAAAAAAAAAGCATTTCCCATACTCACTGAAGGGAGTGTGTGTACAAAATTTCAAGTTTCTACTATGAATGGTTAGGACTGGGCGAAGTCCAGATATATAGATAGGTATAAATGTCAGAACACATGAAATAATCTAAACCCAGCAATAAACCAGTGTTGTGGGCAGCAGTGATTAAAAATGTGTGTTTTGATTTTCTTCATCTGTTTATATAAAGGTTCAAAAAGTAAATGCACATTGATATACAAGCATAAATTGGGGTTAACTAACAAAAGGTGTTGACAGCAATATTACTCACTGTCACAGCGCGAATGCTTCAGCACACACACACAACTGTCGTGGTAATTGAGTGGTAAGGTCAAACAACAAAAATCGAGACGGGAATGAGGAATTGAGTGTGGGAAAAATGAAGTGTACGTACAAACTGCAGATGGGATGGTGAAGCAATAAATTGTGGTTTATATATCAAAACAAGAATATTCTGGGGGGAGAAAATAGTCCGGTTGAGGGAAGTCAAAAGTTGGTTTCGAATGTTCAAAAAGATTGGTTTGGTCAACAGTCCTTTAGAAAGGCAAAAAAAAAAAAGAAGAAAAGCCTATATTTCCTCGGAGAGCACTCGATCGTGTCCATAGGACCGACTTCTTTCATGGAAGCCAGTCTACAAAATTAAGTTGAAAACACTAACCGTTTTTTATCAACGCCTTTGTTCGCTGTGCTGAGCAAGTACAATCGGGTTTTCCACGTTGCACCCACTTCGTCGCCGGGGCTCCCACTGCTATCTTCCTCGATTTTCTTTTTCCTCTGCACCAATTTCAAATCTCGAGGAAACGAGATTTTCCTATATTTTTTCTTTGGCTTCTGCGCACCAATTTTAAAATCTCGTCCAAACAGGAACCTCATGCGTTTGTTTGCAATCAACAGGCCATAAAACCAGGTGGAGAAAAAAGAAGAGCCTATATTTCCTCGGAGAGAACTCGATCGTGTCCATAGGACCGACTTCTTTCATGGAAGCCAGTCTACAAAATTAAGCAAGTTGAAAACACTAACCGTTTTTCATCAACGCCTTCGTTTGCTGAGCTGAGCAAGTAGAATTGGCTTTTCCATGTTGTGCCCACTTCATCGCCGGGGCTTCCACTGCTATCTTCCTCTTTTTTTCTTTCTCCTCCGCACCAATTTCAAATCTTGAGGAAACAAGATTTTCCTATATCTTTTCTTTGTCTCCTGCGCGCCAATTTTAAAATCTCGTCCAAACGGGAACCTCATCCGTTTGTTTGCATTTTCGATCGTTCCTTCAATCAACAGGCCATAACTCCAGGTGGAGAAAACCAGACTTATCTCCATTCTACTACACTCACAAACTATACAAGTTAGAAGAAAATCCTCCCCAGGATGAATTGGAATACCTACCATAGAAGGATGTTGGCAGATAGCCCTATAGGCTCGATAGGCTGAAGCCTGGGGCCTGCCAAAAATATATATACTTTGCCTTCACAAACTAATTTGTTCCTAATAGTCCAGGAGCATTAGGTCCAAACATTAAAATTTTCCAACCACTAAAACATAAATAGACACCAAAACCATATTCATATCAGTTTGGTTGCAATTTTATGACTATTTCAATATTTTGTCTAAATACGGCGGCCATTTTGGATTTCTTGGGAAGCTCCATTGGGATTCCAGGGGATTTTTAGTATAGTTTCTCTGGTGTCATGTTGCTGTCCTGCAAAAATCAGCTTGTTTAAATTAATTTTAAAGCTGACCATAGTATTTATGCTGAAGTTCTGAAGTTGAAAACATTCCAGCTTTTGTGCACTCTGTTAATTTGTCCTCCTTCTTGGGATCAACTACATATAATAAAAATATGTTAACGGTTGTTAATTGTTAAATTAATGTATTATTGTGACGACAGTGCCGACCATGAGATCGAACTGGAGACTTCTGCCCAACCACAGTGGAAGAGACTTTGTGTGGCTGCGCTGTTAGAACATCCGTATGTTTTGCTGTGCCAGACACTTCGCATATGGGCACTTGAATCATTTCTTAGCATGATATAAGTGGCCGATTATGAGGAATGAAAACAATTCGCTCTTGGCTGCGGTCAGAAGAACGTTGTTGGTGTAGAGTGATTCGAGAGAAAACAGTGCGTTTTTCAAGTCATGCTGAAAGAAGTTCCCTCTGAAGAGGTGTCCTGTGAAAAAGACTTTGTGCCCTGCGGTCCTCCCGTTCTACTACATTAATGTATTATATGTTGTTACTCTTGTCAACACTGCCGCTGGTTGGGAATCTGGAGTCCACGGACCCCCAGGTCAGGAACCAGGGGTCTGCGGACCCCTAGGCTGGAACCTGGGGAAACAGCCTGGTCATACATACTAAGCCTAAAAAATATTAATCCGCCCCTGCTCACAAGCCCTTGTTAGTTAGTGTGATCCTTACTGGATGTCCCATAAATATGACAATGTGCCAAAGTTCACTTAATTCAGCCAATATCCCCAACAAAATGAAATTCTTCTAATAAACAGTAAAATACAGTACCGGACCATTTATTAGACAAACTTGGGACTGGATGTAAGCCAGATTTCTGGATTTTCTGGCTTAATATATACTTAGAAATATAAAACAAACAATGAAAAGTAAAGAAACAATGAACTCTTCCACTGAAATGAATTCAGTAGATTTTTTTCTAAAAAATATCTCATAGAAATTGAAATTTTTTCACATGGATTACTATGAATGGGACACCTGGTGATTTCAGTGTTCATATCGTGAAATTTATGAAGCTCAGTTTCGAATTCTGTAGATAGGTTACTGAGATTTTATTGAAAAAATATTGATTCAGTGTTCCCTCGAGGCTGCGCATGAGAAAAAATCATGCTACTCAGTAAATTTTAATGCCACGCATGATATAGGGTTAAATATTAATGAATCTTTATAATAATGAGTTTTTCTGTACGTTTTTCTATAT
The DNA here is from genome assembly GCA_006491835.1 of Architeuthis dux. Classification (NCBI taxonomy): domain Eukaryota; kingdom Metazoa; phylum Mollusca; class Cephalopoda; order Oegopsida; family Architeuthidae; genus Architeuthis; species Architeuthis dux. Next base: position 1,358,257 of record VCCN01007221.1, read on the forward strand.
ATGTATGTTACTGTAACACAGCAAAAAAAGCACATGGTAGGCAGAGTTTTTTTTAGCCCTGCATTTTCAGGATGCTCTAACTTTTCTGATTTTCAACTGTTACACTATTTTAGTAGGGGGGTTCAATTTACTATACAATTATAATGGGGAACTAGACCCCCATTTTCTGTTCAGTCATTATTACGTCAAAATGGAACATTCTCTCTTCGTAGGAGATTTCTATGACATCATCAGAGAACATTTTGTATTGATAACACTTTCTTTTGGAATTTTTTGTTCTGATAACACTTTCTTTGGAAGTTTTATTTTTTACCAGGCTTCATATTCTGATAGCACATTTTTACCTAACCTCATATTTTGATGACACTTTATTGGAAGTTGTTTTTTTTACCTGACCTCATATTCTGATAATACTTATTTCTGTCAAAATTGATGGGGAACTTTTCCCCACCTTTTTTAGGGGTCAAAAGTGGGGGGAAACTTTGGGAAAAATACTAATTATAGAGTAGTTTCCTTCATTTATTTAGTTGCAAATAATTATAATATTAATTTGATATCGAGCATAATGGCCGGCAAAGGTGGCCTCTAAGCGAGTAAATAATAAAGAAAAGTCAATACATAGAATAAATCATTTCTTTTATTATATACTGTTTCATTAAAAATAAGTGATCTTTGTTTTATAAATCAATGATGGTCTTAAAAGTAAAAATATTTTCTGCACACTCCACTTCTTGAGTTGTTCACCTGCTTTTTGGTCCCATGAAGGCAATTAAAAAATTAGATGGACCATTGGTCTACAGGTAGATTAAGTTCAAGGTTAAATAACACTTTTTCTCAAAAAAATTAACCCATTAACTGCGAATGACAGGGATTTCCATCATTGGAGTTCTATGGCTAACTCAATAAAATCTCTGTTTGTGATTGATGGCAACTCAGTTCTATCTGTGAATCAGGGCTTTTTTCTTGCAATGGACAAGGTCTTTTATCTTGCAATGGATAACTATTACTCACCAATTTCTGCAGTTGATGGATTAAAAATTAAGGAATCCGCTATTCAACATCCCATTATGATTTTATATTAATATTTCCAAAGAAAATAGTTTTATTTCCTCGTCCAACAAAGTTATTTATTTACCAATGTTTGTGTCTGTTTTCTGTTTGTCCACTCAATATCTCCAAAAGTTCTTAGTGGATTTCAATGGCAGGGTAGGTCATGGACCAAGGAACAATTGGTTAAATTTTTGGACTGATCCAGGATTTCTTTTGCGATTTTGCTAAAATTGCAAGACAGGACAACTTTTAGAGGCTTTTCAGACATAATAACACAGTGATGATGTCATCACAGTGATGTCATCATAATGGAAGTGTAGTGCAATAATGAATAATTATTACAAGCTTTTATCACAGCATAGTCAGGGGTCTGTAACCGGATTGTTCAGTTTTTAGTGATAATGGCATTGAGGGCATTCTAATTTTTTAAATTATCACCATACTTTATTTTATGCTTTGATACCACTCCTGATTGACAGTGGAACTCTTTTGTGGGGGAAATTAAGTTTGCTAAAATTATTATGATTTATAGAATAAAAATTATAAATATTTTCTATAGTTTTGAGCATTAATATTCAAACGGTTCTTCTTGTCATTTGTGTTGTAAACGGCAGAAACGTTATGTTTACAACACAAATAACAAGGAGTTCAATCATCCAAAGAACCATTTGATTAAAAATTAAATTTAAAAAATTCATCTAAAAGCTAGAATGGATGTAACTTTGATCAGCAATTATTCCCATTAATATTAACATTTAAACTTTCTTGCATGAATTTAAGAGTTAATATTTCATTTCCATAGTCCATAATAAAGGTTTCTTGGTATCAATAAAAACAGGTTTCTTTGACCCATCATATGAGTTGCTTGTGCTGATGAGATGTCCGAATTCCAGTTGTTGATCATCTGAAAGAAAACAGGATTTTACAGTCAGAAGAAATGAATCAGAAATTTATAACATTTTGGCAAAGTAGGACGACTTAATCGTCAAAAATGCATTATATCATAAGGACTGATTTTAAAGAAGCTAACATTTATTTTTACTTTTGTACTATTATTTTATTTTTTTTATTAAATCAAGTATTGTAAACTTTGAAGTATTCGGTTACTTTTCTTCATAATAATAGTAATAGATAATTCTAAAGAGCATAAATCAAGGGAGATAATTTATATAAACTTTATATAAACTATGAAGAAATATTTAATAATTTTTATTCATTTTTATTAGAGTTCTGAGAACTGATGATTAAAACACGACACTGCAATACCTTGTATATTGACTAATACATCTGGCAAATTTCAACTTTGTACAATGGCCAGTTGTCGAGTAATTGCAGTGCATACACAGAGACAGAAATTTCTTCAATTATAGTTAGATAACCGGATTCACAATTTTACTAAATCATCACATTTAATCAAAAAAGCCTTATGTCCCCCTTTTGGAAAAATAACATTTTTACAAATGTTACATCAGTTTCTTACTTCAAAACAGCCTTATGTCCAAATACACTCATGAAAAGGCTATCATATCTGGAGATATTGACTTTCACTTAAGGTAAATCAAATACAGAAACTTGTGTCAAAAAGGCCTGAACTCCAAGTGCATTGATTCAAGAAAGCCTTATGCCCACAAAAGTGCAAAATTACCAAAAACATTGTTACAATCACCTTTTCTGTTTTTTCTGCCATCAAAATATAACTGTTGAAAATATTTAATTGCTCATATCTCAAAACCATAAAAACGGACGTAAGGCCTTTTTGATCCAGTGCGATGAAATGACAAAATCAAAATCTATTAAGTTTTTTGGTTTATGTTTCTTTTCCCATTGTAAATAGGAGTTAATGGTAATCCTTGGTCTTACGAATGTAAAATATGGTAGTTTAACACAGCATACAAAGGCTCCAAACGTCATACAAAAGCTTTGCAAGGTATAACTATACAATGTATTGATCAGATATTAACACAATAATGAAGTTAAAAGCCATTAATTTGTTCTTTATTAGATACCCAGACTATCGAAAATCTCTGGATGCACCTAAAAAACATTACAACAACATTTTTGCACTGTTTCTGTCGTACCTAAATGAATTCATGGTGCACAATATTCTGGTCAGGAGGGAGTTTTTTCAGAGCCTTTAATGCTTTAGATTTCTACCCCAAGGTAAACTGTTAGCAAAGCAACAGGGATTTTACTAGTCTATATATATGTAGTAAAATCCCTGTTGCACTGCAATTGTTATGATATGTGTATCCGGACACCTGGGTGGAAATGTAAGTGAACCCAGTCACCTCAGGAAATAGGTATATTGTCTAAATATTGTCGGGGACAGACTGACGGTTCTCCTTATCATCTCTCTCCCACTCTTCACTCTCCGACCAACAAAGATGTATGTTGTGTAATAAAAATATGTCCAGATATTTTTGCAAGCAAATCTTTGAGTTTCCTTTATGATGAAGTCCAGGACAGCCGTTATACGACACAATTACTCGACAACTGGCCATTGTACAAAGTTGAAATTTGACAGATATATTAGTCAGTATACAAGGCATTGCAGTGTCGAGTTTTAATCAGCAGTTCTCAGAAATCTAATAAAAATGAATAAAAAATTAGTAGATATTTCTTCATAGTTTATATAAATTATCTCCCTTGATTTACGCTCTTTAGAATTATCTATTACTATTATCATGAAGAATAGTAACCGAAATACTTTTATTTTTTAAAGTCACAATGTAGCCTGAGATACCTGGCCTATGTAACTCAATGTCTGTCTGTCTGTTCCACTCTGTAAGCCACAATTTTGCATCTAGGAAGCTGGAATTTGGCAATGGGATACATCTTTTCACAGCGGGGAACATAGGCTATGTGACAATAACCTGAAGAATTAAATACCACCTTACATAGGCCTAAAATAAAGTCACACTATAACATTTAATTAGTATAAATTGAATTGGAATATTACTTATTTTATTAAACAAATTTTTTTCCTATGACTTTTTTCCTACCCAGAAAAATCATAAATATTCAAATGGTTCTTCGGCCGATTGAACTCTTTGTTATTTGTGTTGTAAACACGAAGTTTCGGCCGATTACAACACAAATAACAAGAAAGAGTTCAATTGTCCGAAGAACCATTTGAATATTAATGACCCTCTCAAAACTATAGAAAAGAACCATTTGAATATTAATGACCCTTCTCAAAACTATAGAAAATACGTTAATGAAAGAAGTTTAGAATTGTTTTAACTGAGAATAAGAACTCTGCATAGAAGTACGTACCCAAATTATATTTGAGACCAGATGTTGTGATGTGGTCACACAAACATCCAATTGGAGCCAAGCCACACATTTCATCCTCAAAGCCAGTGTTTATTTCAATCATATTTTTACCCTGGGAGATATCAGAAAAATAAGGTTAATGAATTAGTAAGAAAAGTATCTATTTTTAATGAATTATATTCATATTTAAAATTATATTCTGCAAAAGTCAAATTAAATAATAATCCTGCTGAGAATACTTTCAATATTTTACAAGAAAATTAAATAGCATTTCCAGCTGAAGTAAAAAGGTCTCTTCAGAACGGGAGGACCGCAGGGCACAAAGTCTCTTGAAAACAGGACAACCGCAAGGCACAAAGTCTCCTGAAAACGGCAGGACCGCAGGGCACGAAGTCTCTTCAAAATGGGAGAACCGCATGGCACAAAGTCTCTCCAAAACGGCAGGACCGCAGGGCACAAAGTCTCTGCAAAATGGGAGAACCGCAGGACACAAAGTCTCTTCAAAACGGGAGGACCGCAGGACACAAAGTCTCTTCAAAACGGGAGGACCGCAGGACACAAAGTCTCCTGAAAACGGCAGGACCGCAGGGTACAAAGTCTCTTCAAAACAGGAGGACCACAGGACACAAAGTCTCTCCAAAATGGCAGGACTGCAGGGCATAAAGTCTCTTCAAAACGGCAGGGCACAAAGTCTCTTCAAAACGAGAGGACCGCAGGGCACACAGTCTCAGTGTCTATCACACGACACCTCTTCCGAAAAATGAAAACTTCTCGATGACAGACAAGTAAAAAATGAACACTTTTCTCTTGAATCATAATTATGCACAATAATCAGCTGCTTATATCATACTCTAAAATGATTTAAGTGTCTGTATGCGAAGTGGCTGCCGCAGAAAAAAATGAGTGGGAAGCCCGGATGTTCCAACTGCGCAGCCACACAAAGTCTCTTCGGCCGTGGTTGGGCAGAGGTCCCTGGTTCAATCTTGTGGTCAGCACCATTGTTACACCAGCTCTGACTATAAGTTTATGGATACAATTCAAATTGTCTCTGTAACAAAAGATTTGTCAGAAGCAAAACACCTAGATTTACATTTTTGATGGTTCTTGGCCAGTGTTACTCAAAATGCATAAAAGCTAAACAATTTTGCTTCTATTTATACATTAATTATCTAGTTAAACAAATACATGGTCGTATAATTCTTTAATATTTTGATGCCTCAAAAAAAATAACTTTAAAAATGTGAGATTAGAATATGGGGTCAGGTAAAGAAATTCAAGGGAGGTAATTAAGTCTGCAATTAGTTTGAGACTTTTCTGACGCTAAAATAGAGGATAGCCCAATTTTCAACCAGACTTAAAATATCAATCTATGTAGACATTACTTGTTGGGTGACTTGCTCATTGTTCTCTTTTGATGTGGGATATAACACAAAACTCCTAAAAGTTTTATTCATTTCTGTTATTCTTGGATGCAGTTTCTCATCATCAGTTTTGTAACCCTTTGAATTCAAACATGAAGTGACCCTTGTTTTGTGACCCATATTCATTACCAATCCATATGTTTTTAATAACTGGCATTTTGGCTGCAGCCAAGAAGCATTACAATATTATCATTGCCCTCAGCTCAAATATACACAAGACTAGCATTCCAAGGGAAATTATGAATCACAGCCACCTATATATACTTCTTTTTACCTTGTAAATTAAACAGTGGTGGTGGGCAGTGATCACTAAACAGTCCAAATTTTCAAAAAAACAAGTGAGAATGTTGCCGGACACAAACTAAGGGATCAATTTAACATAAACTTACATTGTAAATTGAACCTCCCATTAAAAACTGATATAGGGAGAATTTTCAAAAAACAAATAAAAACATTTTCCCTACTCACTGAGGGGAGTGTGTGTGCAAAATTTCAAGTTTCTACTATGAACAATTAGGGCTGGGCAAAGTCTGGATACATAGATAGATACATATAAATGTGTGAACCTAAACCCAGCAATAAACCAGTGTTGTGAGTAGCAGTGATTAACTAAGGAGAGATTTTAAATATACAAATATTTGTACATTTAAAAATTAATTATAGTCAAGATATAAATCAAAAATAAATATGATGAAATATAATTAAAAATGTTAATTCTTACCTCGAACAAGAGAAACACCACAGACGTCTGAGATATTAAATAAATTTGAACATGATTATCAGATTTCCAATTCCTTATTTGATATAAAGTGTTGATATTACTCAACTGGTGGTCAAAGCGGCCCCCCAAACCTCCAAGGATGATAATTCGTTCAATCTAGAAATACATCAATATAATATTTCAAAAAATGAAATCAACATACAGTCAACAGATCTCAATACAATAAATTTAAAGCATTTGAATCCATACAGAAATCAGTAAGACAATTAAAGTGATGGTATCTGTTCCCTTTTTATATAGTAGCTAGAAAGCATTCAGAGAGCACATACCTCTGTCAACGCCACTGTCAGTAACCATAAACATCATTGATTTAAAAATTGTTTTCACTGTACTATCGGCAAAAAATTACTGAATGGAAGGAAGAGGATTTACCGAACGGAGATGAATAATAACTGATGGGAGTCTTATTTGGGGGTCAAAACTCATGAAAGCATATGTAATTGTAATGCTTATATATATATGTATGTTAAATCAATAAGTAATGTATGTATATGTTAAATCAATAAACATGCCGAAGCAAGCTCCCAGCAACCCCCATTCTGGTCCAAGTAAACACAGACCGGAAGTGGGAACGGGGCGGGATCAGTTCTATGCAGGCAATATCCCTGATCAACACGTGTCTTTTGTGCCATATTTTCTTAACATGCTTAAACATGGTTACGAATCAAACACATTCTAATCTCATACAGCTACAATAGAAAGAACAACAAAGCGAACAACAAAGCGAACAAAGGCACTAAACACAACAAGAACGTTACAGAAATGTTGCTAAAATAGAAGGAGTATATCTATAAAAAGGTGTAATTTAATCTGAAGACTCTCTAGTCTTCAGTATATTATTTATCTCTGTTCGCTAAATCCTGTCATTAAACCCTAACAATTATTTAAGCTGCTGATTATAGAACAAATGAAAGCAGAAAACTTGAACAGTATTTTATTAAATCTAATTACAAAGGGTATAATTTAGGGTCAGGGTTGCAATTAACAACAATAAAAGATTACATTTTTTTTTCGGTAAAGATTTACGGGTCAGCAGTTGTGAATTCTCTTAGAAGAAAATGTTTTTTCTTTCAATTTTAGATACTTTTAATCCATTAGACCCTACAACCATTTGGAAATTTGTTAGTTTTTAGAAAAAATGTTTTTTTCAGGTTTTACGAGAGGGTTCTATTTACAATAACAGAATTTCATCAAAAGACTTTTCTTCAATTTGCAATCAATTAACATATAATTACATGGTGTTTTTACTTTGATTTTGTGATGAAAACAACACCTTCATTTACAGTGAACTTTCATTTGTAATTGACTTTTGGTTATCTTATTCTTGGACCCCAAAGCAGTGTTATAAAGGGGGACTACTGTATTTATTATATTCTGTTATTCAGTTGAGTCTTTTCAAAAGGAATGACAAGTGTGTATTAGAAACTGTCACGCGACCAATGTCTTTGGCAGCATGCCATGTTGGGGGCGATCAATTTAAAAAATGGAAAAAAGGGTGATAAATGAATAAGTTATTTCTCTTGCCTTTTGTTGGGCAGTGATCATAAAAAAAGTCTGAATGTTGCCGGACACAAACTAAGGGTTCAATTTAGCATAAACTTACATTTCAAATTGAAACCCCCCACTAAAAACCTTTACCTTTTTTCTAGACATTATCATCATCAGCCATTATAGGTCCACTGCTGGAAAAAGGCCTTTCCCATCTCCTTCCATGACGACCTAGATTGTGCTAACCTCTGCCACGTTTTACTGACAAACTTTTCTATCTCATCTCTCCATCTTGTATCTGGTCTTTTCCTACTGCGTTTGCTGTACGGATGCGAAACATGGAAATTAACAAAATGAGCTGAAAACCAACTTAGAATAGCACAGAGAGCCATGGAAAGAGCAATGCTAGGGATACCTCTAAGTGATAGAAAAAAATCAACATGGATCAAAGGGAGGACTAGAGTGAAGGATATTATACAAATAATTAAGCAGCAAAAATGGAGATGGGCTGGTCACCTAGCAAGAAGAGATGACAATAGATAGGGGAAAAGACGTTTCTACACATAATAAAGTAAATTAAAATTTTCAGCCCTCTAGCTCCATTGGTGAGGCCTGTATGTGTGATACATACATAGCCAGCCAAACCAGCTCAAAAACTGAAGAAACCTATGTTGACAGTTTTGATTGACGGTTTCTAATACATTTATCTTAGTCCCCAACTTTAATTGTTTATTCACAGTGGTACCATAAACTATTTAAATGATAAGATGCGACTAAAAACTTTGCAGCAATAACTGATAAAAACCCCATCAAACTTACCTGCAATGATTTAATCTTACTAACAACAATATTTAAACATTTTGTAAAGTCAGTCTGATCTTGATCTGCAGTTTCTATGATTTCAACATTCTGAAAATAATATGAAAATAGTAAACATTACTAAAAACAATATCTAAACATTTTGTAAAGTCAGTCTGATCTTGATCTGTGGTTTCTATGATTTCAACATTCTGAAAATAATATGAAAATAGTAAACATTGACTAAAATTCAAATTCACATTTATGAATCACAATTGTTGAACAAGTATTGAGTGAATGAATAACTCACCTTTCTTTTATCAAAATCCTAATTTTAGTTGTTTTTATACAAAGTTAATGTATTCCAAAGTCTCTCAGAAGAAAACATGGATCAAGTTTTTTTTTTTAAACTAACAAATTTTCAAGTGCTCCCGGAAAAATAAAAAGTTTTCTATTTTTTATTACGCTAAGATGACAGTTACTGAATGACTGTAAACTCTAATAATCACTATAAAAGCCAAACCCTAGTTTTACGAATAGTTGGCTCAGAAATAAAGAGTAGGCCTTTGGTGAGAGTCGAACACACACCCACATTCTCACCAAAGTATTACTCTTTATTTCTGATTGCACTGTTATTTGTTGCCATAGAAACAGTGGCCCGATTTAATAAGTTGTATAAAAACAACTAAAATTGGGATGAAGGTAAAAATTAGTCAAATTAAATAAAAAGTGGCCTGAATTAATAAGTTGTATGAAAACAACTAAAATTAGGATGAAGGTAAAAACTAGTTAAATTTAATAAAAAGTGGTGTGTTACAATACTTCATCCAATAATAATAAAGATTAACTCACCTTTTGTTTGTAATAATCGAGCACTTCAGGTTTGATTGAATCAAAGTCTCCAGAAATTAAATTGGGAATGTACGAGGCTCGATCGACACTGGCATAAACCTGATTTGCACCACCATCCGCAAAAGCTTTGAATGCAGCTAAATGATAAATTGACACTCGTTATTACATCATTTTATTTGATAATCATAATGACATTTATTAGTTGAGATCCTATATTTGCCCGGCACCGGTGTGAGCGACTGCTAAACGAGTGGCCCAAATTGTAAATGTGAATAAAGAAGTGAACTCAGTGCAGGCATCGAACCTGTGTCCACCTTGGAAGTTCACACTGGCGCCGGGCAAATATAGGTTCTCAACTAATAAATGTCATTAGAATTATCATATACTGTCAGATATATAATTATCCATCATTTGATTTCATCATTTTATATGAAAAATTATTCATTTTATATTCATGGCCACATTTTATATTCATGGCCACATTTTATATTCATGGCCACATTAGTAAATAGAAAGCTTGATTGAAACAGATAAAATAGTGAAACATTTATACATTATATATTGGTGAAATCTTAAGCCTAAAATATCACTGACGTGCGAGTGGTCAATGGTGGTGGAGCCAGGTCAAAGATTGGGGGAGGGGGGGGGTGTCCAGACAGTTTTGCTAACTTAAAAAAAATTTTCAGGCTAAATCAACCACAGTGTAAATAATTTCATCATCTTATTTAACATTTCCTTCTGACCAAGCGAATTTCTTCAACCTTGACCTCAATTGTCAGAGATAAACAAAATTTTGATCCTTATCTTCTGAAACTGAAATCTTACACTAATCAGAGACGTTCCAAGTCTTGTGCAGAATGAGACGCATGCATTTTGATACATTCTAATGCTCACACACATGAAAGGAAAATTCTTATGCATTTTATAAAAAGTGTTAGGTTTATTTAGATTTATTAAGATTTCTGATAAAAATCTTATCTCAAATGAGAGAGGTTAAGTTGCAGCCCACATTCAGTGAAAGTATCGATGGTGAAATTGGACACACGATTCTCACACATTCTTAGCATTGAAACTTGACAGGTATGACTAATCCAATTACAACAAAACTTAACAATGATCAACAATGATAACTCATGCACAGTACAGCTCATAAGTATTTGAACAAATAGAAGTTTTGCGTGTATGGCTTGGTTTTAAATGCTAACTCTTAATTTCTTGAACCGCTTGATATGGTTCCTAATTGACAGTGGAACTTTACTGTGACGGAGGCAAAATTTCTTACAATTGCAGTGATAGATAGTATAAAAATAAGTTTAAAAAATGACCTAAAAATGAAAAATGAATTTTCTTATATGAATTTAAGAGTTAAAAACAAGAACCAAATTTTATTGCAATCAGCACAACAAGACATGCATTTGGGCATGTTTTGTGGTTCTTGATGCAAAGAAATTGGGCAAACCTGTTTTTTCCTCCAAGCAAAGAAATTGGGCAAACTTTTTTCCCTCGATGCAAAGAAATTGGTGTGATGTCGGCCTGGACGACGCAAGGGAGCAAATACCTCGAGTTACCTCCCTTGCCACAATCCATAATGGATTAAGTGAGTCAATGACGTGACTAGGAGCGTAGGTTTGACAGGAGTGTCCTTCTCCTGGCAGATGCTGGCTATAGAGTTCTACTGACCCTTTGAAGGAGAATCAGGACAGTTTGGCTGTCTGCAACTTTCGCACAGGTCCTGGACAATACAACAGAAGCAGGTGTGCACTGGCTTTGGAGGTCTGCTACACCCCCCCACCCCCGAGTAACTCACTGCTTTTTTTTATTCCATTTCTAGTATTAGAAACCATCAACTAAAACTATAAACATGGGTTTCTTCAGTTTCCAAGTTGGTCTGCCTGGCTATGTACATATTGTGTGTACAGGCCACACCGCTAGAGCTAGTTAGTGAATTTAAATATTTACTCCTTATTATGTCTAGAAAAAACGTTTTTATTTAGTTTAAAAAAAAATAAAATAGGTTTTTACTGGCGGGTTCAATTTACAAAGTAAGTTAATGCTACATTGGTTCCTTAGTTTCTGTCCGGACTTTTTTTAGTGATCACCGCCCAACAAAAGGCAAGGGAAGTAACTTATTCATTGATCACATTTTCCAATTTTTCAAATTTAATCACTTCTTCCATAGACTATTGTCCACCCGTGCACACAATTACATTGAAATTCATTTAGAACTTTTGGAGATATCGTATGGATAAATGTATGAAAAAAAAACCCAGAAAAATATCTCTCAATCAGAAAGAAATTCCTGGATCCACCCCAAAATGTAATCAATTCTTCCGTAACCGGTTACCCACCCTTCCACAAAACTCCATTCAGAACTTTTGGAGATTTTGGAGCATGTGGAAATTTTAGTGATATTATGTGGTGTAGACATATAACTATGTAAGGGAGGTAATTGTGCATGGATCCAGCGCCAAAATTCAATCACTTCTTTCATAGCCTATTGTCAACCCTTTCACAAAATTTCATTGCAAACTTTTGGAGATATCTCGTGGACACTCATGAGCATATACATAATTGTATGAACCCCCCCCCCCAAAAAAAAAAGAATTCCTGGATCAGCCCCAAAATTTAACCAACTCTTCCTTACCCCATTGTCCACCCTTTCACAACATTTCATTGAAATTCATTGATTATTTTAGGAGATACTTTGTGGACAGACGGAAAGATGCAACTGAATACATATACCTCCCCAATTTCGTTGGCAGAGGTAATAAACGCTGTAATGATAAGCATCAATTAATAAATATTCATGTGAAAGTGATTTGTTAAAACAGGTGTTCTCAAACTTTTTCTTCCAATGTACCTGTTTGTCCTATACTGCAATGTTGGTGTACCACTTATGAAGAATATAGCAGCATATCAACCCTTGATGGGTCATTTAATGCCGAAATCAGTTTAAAATCCCCAAAATAGTGTCTTGCGACTTGGGTAAATGGTTATTTCTTTTTTTTAAATTTGAGTCTTGCGACTTTGGTGAAAGATTGTTTTTTTTTTTAATTAGAGTCTTGCGAGGTTATGTTTTTTTTTATTAGAGTCTTGCGACTTTGATGAATGATTATTTTTTATAAAATAGAGTCTTGCGACTTTGGTGGAGCCTTTGGGGGGGGGGTCTTACCCCTCTGCAGGGGATGCAGTCAGTGTATTCCAGGCCCCAAACGACAGGGCTGAAGAATATAGTGTAAAATATATGGATACCATAAAAAAGATAATAGACATGTAGTATTCGTTAGTAATTTTATTTAATCTAATGTTTCAATTTTAATGAGATGGATAAACTTGGCTCTTAGTAACCCAATTCTAGACACAGTTTCAGAGAAACACAACCACATATCATTTTCAATTGACAGTTTTACATAAAATTTGTTCTTGGTTATACACATAGCTGAAAAACCTTCACAACACGAGTTACATTTGGTTATGATTACATTAAAATTCCAGTGTTTTTACCAACCTCATATACCCCGGTTTGAGAACCAGTTAGACCAGATTTAAAACTATAGGGTGAATGTAAATATATTTGAACAGAACCTTTTTTCCATAAAGTCTTGAATATTTTCATCTGAGGCTCTAAAGGCTGATTCAGGATGATCAAAGCGATTTTCTGATCTGTTAAAAGGAAACAAAACATAACATTTTTGACATAAATAGGTGAAATAAAAAATAGTATCGTCAAAAACGACAACTGTTTTATTAATTACAGAGGATTATTCATAAATAGTTTTACTTTTCAACAAACAAAATATTTTTTAAGAAGTTTTGCCCCCCCCCTCCATCTATATTATATATTGGGTGAGTCAGGGTTTGCCATGATGTTACTGCGCAGCAATGACTGGCTGGAGAGGGGGGAGAAGGAAGTAGAACGTGGGGAAATTTAAACTAAAATGCACCCGCCCCCCAACCAACCAACCAACCAACACACACTGTGTATTATATAAGTTAGATAAGACATGAAAGTTTTCAATTGTGCAAGTCAATCATCGAGCTGGTCTGGCATTTTTGTTACGTGCTCAAGGAGAGCGTCAATAACATTGGGTACTATGGTAATACAAGGGGTCCAGATATAATATGCATAAAAGGCTAAAAGTTATTCCCCTTTACCTTTTATCCTCATTTTAATAATATTTTATCTTCTACATAAAAATTATTTGGAATTGGGCGATTGTTTTTTGAGAACTTCAGATGATTTTGAGTTGTTTTGATTTATCTTCTATTCAACAGTTTTGATGCAATTAGAATAAATTTTATTTGCTAAAAATGAAATTAATTTTATTTCCTTGGACACTTTTATGTTGTTTTTCTAAATAAATTACAAAAATATCTGTGAAGGCAAAATTAGATGTGTTTTTTCAAAAGATAAGATATTATTAAATTGATTACAAAGATAAGATATTATTAAATTGATGATAAAAAGTTAAAATATTATTAAAATGATGACAAAGATAAGATATTAAAATGATGATAAAAGATAAGATATTATTAAATTGATGATAAAAGATAAGATATTATTAAAATGATAAAAGATAAGATATTATTAAAATGAGGATAAAAAGATATTATTAAATTGACGACAAAGATAAGATATTATTAAAATGATGACAAAAGATAAAATATTAAAATGATGATAAAAGATAAAGGGGAAGAACTTTTAGTCTTTATGACTATTATATCTGAACTAATTAAATGAAAATGTTTTATTTGACAAAACGAATTATCTCCCCTAGACGCCAGAAGTGCGGAAGGGTATAAAAAGTATAACCGCGTGGAGTCACCTACTTTTATTTTAAAATTAAACTTCCTGCTAATATTAAGTAATTGTGATCTCTTGATATTTCTTTTTTTAGTAACAGTTAAGTTTTTCCTGTTAAGAGGTACGATAAATGTGGAATATTTTAAAAGAAAGTCTGACAAAGTCTGTACTTTAACTTTAGTGTACAATGTCTGACAAATGTACTTTAAAAACAAGGGTTACATGTTGACTATTAAAAAAAAAAAATTATCGTCAGTAATTTTTTGTGCTTTCAATCCATTAGACCCCAGAATCTTCCGGAAATGTTAGTTTTAAAAAAATATGTTTTTTTTACGTTTTACGAGGGTGCTTCTTCTATTTACAATGTAACTGTAATGGTAAACTAAACTGGACCGTTACTTTCAGTCCATTGTACGGAAGTGAGGCTTCGAAGTATGTTGTTACTTCCATTGTGAACACTGCACACCCCAGCACCAAAAAATCGTCATTAAAATATCAAAGAAACCGTCACAAGGGAAGTAACAGAATACTTCGAAGCCTCACTTCCGTACAACAGACTGAAAGTAACAGTTACATACCTAACATATTTTTTTAAATAAAAACTAACAAATTCCTGTAAGATTGTTAGGGTCTAATGGATTAAAAGCACTAAAAATTAGCGTCGAAAAAATCTTTTTCTATTTTTTTCTCGATTTGGTTAACTGATGTAACATCTTAACCAAACCATGTAATTTAAACTATAAAAGTGGCTACTTTCCACCATTTTCACGTTAGTACAGCTTACATAAATTATCGTTCTCTTCTTCTGGTTATTTTCTTTAAATTAAATACCATCAAACCCAACCCAACCCTAAAAAAATTTAAATTCTGAAAAGAATTAAAATTTTAAAATTTTAGAATTTTCTTTATTTTTACGCCATTTTTCGGCCCAAAACGAAGATATATTATGTGAAAAACCAAAAAAAAAATGGTGGAAAGTGCCCACTTTAGCATTATAATTACATCGTAAATAGAACCCACTTCTTAAAAACCTAAAAAAAATAAAGATTTCTTTCAAAATCTGACACTTTTCCACAGGTAACGAATCTTATTGATCGAAAGCACAAAAAATTTCTTTGGAAAATCTTTTTACGGTTTTCAGATTTTTCCGGCTATCCGAATTTTAACAAAAAAAAAACTATAATTACTTAGTTTTACTTTTAAAAACAGGTGAGAGTGTGTGATCAACTTTTGTATTCAAATTAATGACAGATCTAAAATTGTTGTGTTACATGTACGATCGAATTTTGTGAGAAACGAAATTTTCTTTTACCATAAGTCTCAAGAAATGGCGCAAGCGGTTTCCATAATTTTTCATCCGTCATGGTTGTTGCGAATTTCTTCTTCAGGTTTTCGCCAAACTCGGGCAAGGGAGATCACTCTAATTTACTCCACGTCATCACGTGACAATAGATGGATATTTTTATTTTATTTTTCTTCTTCCTTGTTTGGACGTTAAAACAAAAAAAGAATTAAAATTTAATAGAAATTCAGGCACGAAGTTCAAGATTAAGATGGTGGTAACTGAGATAACTGATCTTCCAATTATCTCCTTAACAAACTGCCACAACCAGATTTATTCCTTATTATTATTATAACTAGCTGAACTTCCGTAAAGGAGAGAACCAAAACACCTAGTTTTATGTAATTTTGGGGTTTTATTTTGAATCTGTATATTTATTGTCTCCAAATATTTATATATCATATTGGAAAAAAAAATTAAACCTAATCTTATGTTGGTTTATGAGAGTAAAAGATGAAATTTTAATTTTATGTATAATTATAACAATATTTCATTAAAAAATGAAAGTACTTTTACTTTTCATATTGATGACTTTTCGCCGAATTTTTACTGTTTTTTTTCTAATTTTAAAGAGTTTAATTTAGAATCTGACACCATGGATGGTATAAAAAAAACTTGAGTGCAAAACACTGCAGCACAAAATGTTATGTTTCTGCCCGCACCGTCCACACATTTATTTAACGTCACTGTAAAGTGTAAGTGTAAATAAACACAGCTTTCTTCTTTCTCTCTTCGCTTTCTTTCTTTCTCTCTTTTTTTTAGTCAGTGTTGCCAACTCAGAAAATATTTTCGCGCTAGTTTGACTGCCAAAAACCACCAATTGGACGTTAAAAATGGTCGAAAATGGCCAAAAGCGGCCAAAATGTTTGAGGTGTAATTTAGCGCTTTTTGTACTGCCAAAACAAGAAACGTGCTAAATCAGCGACACGCTTGCAGTTATTTCTAGTGTTGCCGATTTAGCGAGTTTCTTGTTTTGGCAGTGCAAAAAAGCGCTAAATTAGCGCGTTTACGCTTAAACATTTTGGTCATTTCTAGCCATCTTTAGGCTATTTTAGTGTCATTTTGGTGGATGTTAGTCATTTTTGGCTATTTTAAAAAACATTTAGCGCTTTTTGGCAGTCAAACTAGCGAGGAAATATTTTTTGAGTTGGCAACAATGATTATTTCAGCAACAGACGAGAACACAACACGGACACATAGACCCATACAGAGTGATTCGTGTTTGGATATTCGTCATAATGGTTTAGTTTTGTACGTTAGCTCCATTATGGAAGGAAGGAGGAGGAAGCAAGGAAGGAAGGAAGGATACCACAATTTCTCGATTAAATTCCAAACTATTAAATATTGTTCCCAAATGTTGCACTTGTGTAGTGGGGAGGGGAAGAAAACTATTTTATGCATGAAAAAAAATCATCATGAAATGAAACGATATATTAAATATTAAAAAAAAGTTTAAAAAAAGTATCCTTTTTGCCTTCAAATTGAATATTAAGGCAGTATTGTAAGTGTTGGCCCTTTTTTAAAGACCCTCCAAAAATCTTAACGAAAAAGACGACAATTCAAACAAAACAACCAAATAATTCAAATAAGCAGTGTTGCTAAAAATATTTTCGCGCTAGTTTGACTGCCAAAAAGCGTTAAAAAAAGACTAAATTCTTCAAAATAGCCAAAAACCACCAAAAAGACGCTAAACATTGTCAAAAATATCCAGAAAATGGCCCAAACGGCCAAAATGTTTTAGGCGCAAACGTGCTAATTTAACGCTTTTTGCACTGCCAAAACAAGAAACGCGCTGAATCTAGCGCGAAATGCACTTATCCACAGCAGCAGCTCTCTATAAATATTTTGGATACCAACTATTTTTCGTCCAATGAAAATGCATCTAAAATCCAATGCTTCCAGGAGCCTACCTATTTTGTCATCACAGACAGTTCAAAGTTTCCCAATCATTCATTCATTGTTATTGTTCTATAAATAAAT
>VCCN01007221.1:1418360-1435264 GCA_006491835.1 Architeuthis dux
TTCGGGAAGACGACGACGCATCGAAATCGGCGACCAAATCAATTGCGTAACGGTGGTTGTGCATTGAGTAGAACAATCAGCATACGATATTAGTGGGTACGGGACCTGCATGTAGAAAGAATAGACAAACGCCGATTGAAACAAGAAGTCTTTTTAGTCACGTAAAAATATACGGACATAGCATCTCAACAAAACACCGAGTCTACTTGTTTTTGCGTTAAGAGGAAGAGAGGGAACTGCTGGTCCCAGTATAGATGTCAATCAATAGCGCCGGGAGAGAGGAACTGATGAACTCTCAATAATAACTGTCAGTCACGGACGCCCGACTTCACGTGGCTCCAAGAGGCCACGCGTCAAACTTGACCGTCCCTCTGACTGCTTCTCTCTTCTCAATCGAAATTGTTCCCTATTTAAACCGGTCGGTTGACTTAGCTACGCCTTCTTTTGACACTTACACCCCCCCTTTTCCATATCTCCATTCATGATTCTGTCCGGCGATTAATCACCCGGAGATCCTATCGCGACTTCGTTTCAAACACGGCGGGTGGTCGTAGCTAAGATTCTTATTTGAAATTATTGACGCCACTCGACGACCGTTGACACTTAATCCAGTCTGCTGAAGATATGGCCTTTTTTCAGACAGTGAGAAGATTGTTGTTTTTCTGGTTCCAACCTAATCAAATTGAAACTGCGGCTTTTTAACTTAATCAAAACATTAAAACTAAGCTGACTACACGTGTTTCTTGCTTAGCAGTCGTCGGTTCAGCAATGGTTAATTTTCCAAGTTTCAATTTTGGTACCTGGTGTTGACAATGGAATTGTCCATTCCTTTCGCTAATTTAGTCTTTCAGAGAAGCAAATCTTTGTCTCTACCGTGAAGCACTCACAGAGCGGATACCTTATTTCTTTGCCAACAACAATGTGAATTATGTTCATTGGCTTTCTATACACCTGAGAGACATATTATCACTTGGAAAGCAACATCCAGATGTGGCGAAAGAGTTCTCTGTAAGGAACTTTGTTGTTCACAAATCAAAAAGTCTGTTCACAGCCATAGCAATAGGCTAAGCCCATGAACAAGCAAATGCTGTTATAAAGGTCGATGGAGGAGCCATTGGCTTTACTGAAGACCCACCAGCAATCAAAAGATGGATGGTTGCTGGGCCTGAAGTGAATCGGCTTATTCAGGACTATGAGAAATCATCAGATGTCAATAATGAATCTCAGCATAGTGGACATCATGATTAGACACAAAAGGCTCAAAAGGTATTTGTTGAGAGAGTAAAAAAGCTAACCACTGTTATACAGGAGTTTGGGAATCATTTTCAGTAAGAATCAGATGACCTTCTCACCCTTGACACAAAGGACATTGCCAATCCTGACAGTGCATTCCTAACCATGCATTCATGAACGCACTTTAATCCGAGGTTCAATGCAAATTTTATAAGCTAATTAACAAGAACAAAGTTAACTTTCAAGCGGCTCTACTCAAAAGACACTGAAGGAAGACTTCCGTCTTTTCTATCAACTTGTTCTCTCTTGTCAAAGAAGGGAGTATGACTTTCAGCATGAAAACAATCCATTCCCTGCCTCTATGAGTGACACTGAACATGCCAGATCTTGAACCAGCCGCAGTTGCAATTGTCATCTAAGGCTCAACATTAGTTAATACCATGGCACCCTGAGCATCAAAGACTTTTGGTCAGTATGCCATGCAAGATGTTATTCCTGCAGTAAAGCCCTATGCCACAAAGTACAAATGCTCAGATACAATTTTTGATGTTTACGTTCCGTCTAGTCTGAAGGCTGAGGCAAGAACAATGCAAGTGCAGGGAATGGGGAGATTGACAGACTTCACCTAAACACCCAATAATTGGTACAACAATTGACCCCTCATATACTAATTTTGGACAATTTGTTTTGATTATATGAAGATAATTGCCATAATTTGGCGTCCATCTTGAAAAATGGCTGCCATATTGGATTTTCAAGTGGCTAACGTTGATTTCTGAATAAGCAACCTAAAGGTGAACCACATTCAAAATGTCATGCTTGTATCACCATTTGAACGATTTTGCAATTAGCTGCCCCACTATAGAGGTTAGAATAGTGGTCTTTGGTACCCGAGGCTGTAGGTCCGAATATCCCCAACCATAGCGACCCTATCCTAAAAAGTGACCACAATAAGCGGCTTTTTCTGTACTTTGAAATAATAACTGATTCATTTACTGATTCACATGCGCTTAATTAATTAAAAAGAACTCAAGAGTTTCGCACCCCAGCCCCCAAAATAAATGGGCAATTTTCTCAGCACAATTCCATTTACCTTAATTAAATTAATTAAAAATAACTGAAGAGTTTCGCCCCCCCCCCGCCAAAAAAAAAATTCCATTTAGCTTTATAAGGGAAGCGATGGTAGTAGATGTAGTTAAGGAGACGAATAATTCTTTTTTTAAAAAGTATATATATGATAGTGTATCTGAATTTCATATACGTCATCTAATCGAATAATCAATTGTGAGTGCCAGACTGCGAATACGTGGATACTTGGGCGAGGTATATGAAGGCATATTATCATACAGAGCTGTCGTCCGCCTCCATAGCTCAGAGGTTAGAGCACTGGTCTTGTAAACCAGGGGTCGTGAGTTCGATTCTCACTGGGGGCTTCTCATTGCGTCGAAATTTTTACCCTTAATACTTAGGATTTCGATGAAGGCAGATGTATCTGCTTTTTTCCCCAAAGATTTCTTCTTGCACATATTTTTCTCTAGATCTGTCAAACTTAGTGGTTAGAAAAGTAGTCTTTAGTAACCGAGGCTGTTGGCCCGAATATTCCCAAAATGTTTTAAAAGAATAATTAGGTAACAATGATTCTTTATCTCTAAACAAAAATGTGATACTTATTAGGAACCGTCAACTAAAATTGTCAACATAGGTTTCTTCAGTTTTCAAGTGAGTCTGGCTGGCTGGTTATCTATTTAACTACCCTTTCTTTTAACTGATCGAAACGCGAGGAAATATAGTGAAAGTAATTGTGGCAATTCTTTTTTAAGTAAAGTAAAGAGTCGTGTGTTCAATCTGCACTGAGGGCTTTCACTCACCTTCATTATAATTTATTCTTTTTTGTTTTTCTTGATCCATCTTGCATTGGATAAGCTGTTTTGGATCTCGACAACGTAATTCATTGATTGACAAGAGATTTGGTTTATTTAACTCACAGCTGCACTAACAATGTACAACAGCATGACATTTTTGCAGTTTGGATTTGATTTTTATATTGAAACAGGGCGACGTAAGCCTCCATAACTCAGTAGTTAGAGAACTGGTCTTCTAAACCAATGGTCGTGAGATCGATTCTCATTAGGCCCCCCCCCCGTTAATACGTAATGTTTCCATGCACGCAGCGTTGTCTGTTTTTTTTCTCTCCAAATATTTCCTTTTGCTTATGTTTTTTTCTAGATCTGTCAAGCTTAGGGGTTAGAATAGTGGTATTTGGTAACTCAAGCCGTAGGTCCGAATATCCCCAACCCCAGCGACCCTATCCTAAAAAGTGATCACAATAAGCGGCTTTCTCTGTACTGAGATAATAGTTGATCCATTTACAGATTCAGATGGGCTTAATTAATTAAAAATAACCCAAGAGTTTGGCCCCCCCCCCAAAAAAAAGAAAAATTCCATTTAGCTTTATAAGGGAAGCGATGGTAGTAGATGTAGTTAAAGAGACGAATAATTCTTCCTAAAAAAATGTGTTAGTGTATCTGAATTTCATGTACGTCATCTAATCAAACAATCAACTGGGAGTGACAGACTGCTTGGAAGTGGTATATGAAGGCATATTATCTTACTTAGTTATCGTGAGCCTCCATAGCTCAGAGGTTAGAGCACTGGTCTTGTAAACCAGGGGTCGTGAGTTCGATTCTCACTGGGGGCTTGATCGTTAGATCGATATTTTCCCCTTAATATTTAGGATTTCGATGAATGCAAACGTATCTTTTTTTTCCCAAAGATTTCTTCTTGTTAATATTTTTCTCTAGATCTTTCAAGCTTAGTGGTTAGAAAAGTAGTCTTTGCTACCAGAGGCTGTGGACCCGAATTTTTCAAACCCCAGCGAGATTCATCTATTTAAAACAGGCTGAAATGTTGACGTAGGCGCATAACATGTTTACTAAATTCAAATTAGTCTCGCGAATACACTGATATTATTCAATATGCTTTGTAGTACTCTATCTTTGGGTTTCTCAAAGTAGGGATCGCGTAAACATTATTGGGGGTCGCAGAAACTTTGGAAAATGTTTTAAAAGAATAAATATAATTAGGTAACAATGTATCTTTATCTCTATACAAAAATGTGATCGTTATTAGAAACCGTCAACCAGAACTGTCAACATAGGTTTCTTCAGTTTTCAAGTGAGTTTGGTTGGCTGATTGGTTATCTATCTATGTATGTGTCACGGGTACAGGCCGCACCAGTGGAGCTAGAGTGCTGAAAATGTAAACATTAACTCATTATTGAACTTTCTTTTTGTTTTTGATAATTATAATTGTTATTATCTCCCTTGTCATCTACGCAATTGCTCTGTTATGTCGGCCATTGCTGCAGATATCAGGGTGTACTCTCTTAGTGCAATGGAGAGGTGCTGTCTGGAGAAGGATCCAAGGTCATCCTGCATCCGAATCTTAGGTCGCATGTCTTTCGTATTTATCTAATGAAAGTATTTGTTGGAATTAAAAAAAAAAACGATTTAGTCCTTAGAGTAAAGAGTCGTGAATTCAATCTACACCGAGGGCTTTCACTCGCGTTCATTATAATTTGTTTTTTTGTTGTTTTTCTTGATTCTTCTTGCATTGGATAATCTTTTTTTCGCTCTTGACAATCGAATTTATTGATTGACAGACATTTAGTTTATTTGACTCACAGCTGTACTAACAAACACTGTACAACAGCGTGACATGTTTTCTGTTTTCGATTTGATTTTTTATATACGTAAGCCTCCATAGCTCACTGGTTAGAGCAACGATCTTGTAAACTTCTGGTCGTGAGTTCTGTTCTCACCGTTTTGTTTTCCAATATTTCCTTTTGCTCATGTTTTTCTCTAGATATGTCACGCTCAGCGGTTAGAATATTGGTCTTTGCTACCCGAGGCTGTGGGTCCGAATATCACCAACCCCAGCGACCCTATCCTAAAAAGTGATCACAATAAGCGGCTTTCTCTGTACTTTGAAATAATAGCTGATCCATTTACAGATTCAAATTAATTAAAAAGAACTCGCAATTTTTCCAGAGTTTCGCCCCCCCCCCCGCAAATAGAATATTGCCATTTTTCTCTGCACAACTCCATTTACCTTTAAGGGAAGCCATAATAGTAGATGTAGTTAAGGAGACGAATAATTCTTCCTAAAAAAAGGAGATAGTGTCTCTGAATTTCTAATCAAACAATCAACTGCGAGTGACAGATTGCGAACACGTGGACAACAGGGAGTGGTAAATGAAAGCCTATAATTTACATATTGTAGTCAGCCTCCATAGCTCAGGGGTTAGAGCACTGGTCTTGTAAACCAGGGGTCGTGAGTTCGATTCTCACTGGGGGCTTCTCATTGAATCGATATTTTTACCCTTAATACTTAGGATTTCGATGAAGGCAGATGTATCTACTTTTTTCCCCAAAGATTTCTCCTTGCACATATTTTTCTCTAGATCTGTCAAACTTAGTGGTTAGAAAAGAAGTCTTTAGTAACCGAGGCTGTTGGCCCGAATATTCCCAAAATGTTTAAAAAGAATAATTAGGTAACAATGTTTCTTTATCTCTATACAAAAATGTGATACTTATTAGGAACTGTCAACCAAAACTGTCAACATAGGTTTCTTCAGTTTTCAAGTGAGTCTGGCTGGCTGGTTATCTATTTAACTACCCTTTCTTTTAACTGATCGAAACGCTGTGTGGTTTAACTTTTACCCTTTACTTATGGTTTCGATGAACGCAGCTGTATCAGCTTTTTTCCAAAGACGTTTTTTGCTCATATTTTTCTCTAGATCTGTTAATCTTTGTGGTTAGAAACGTGGTCTTTCGTACCCGCACCCGAGGACGTGGGCCCGAATATCTCCAACCCCAGCGAGATTCATCTATTTAAAACAGGCTGAAGTGTTGATGTCGGCACGTAAAATCTTTACTGAAATCGGTTTAGTCATATTCAATATGCTTTGTTGTACTCTGTCTGTGGGTTTCTCAAAGTTGGGGTCGCATAAAGATTATTGAGGGTCGCAGAAACATTTGAAAATTTTCTAAAAGAATAATTAGGTAACACAACTTATTTATCTCTATACAAAAATGTGATTCTTATTAGAAACCGTCAACCAAAACTGTCAACATAGGTTTCTTCAGTTTCCAAGTCAGTCCTACTAGAAGGCTGGTTATCTATTTATGTACGTGTCACGCGCAAAGGTCGCACCAATGGAGCTAGAGAGCTGAAATTTTAAACATTTACTCCTTATTAAGTCTAGAAAACTGTTTTTTTTTAAAATCCCCCCACCCCAATAACTTTAGTTGGAGGTTCAATTTACAATATAAGTGTATGCTAAATTGGACCATTAGTTTGTGTCCGTTAGCGTTCACGCTTGCTTTTTGAAAATTCGGACTTTTTTGTGATCATCGCCCAACAAGTGATTTATTCATTGATCACCACTTTTTCCAATTTTATAATTGATCACCCCCAACACGGCATGCTGCCAAAAGACGTTGATCACGTGACGGTTTTTTCAAGTTTATTATAATTTGTATTATCTCACTCGACAGTTGATGAATAATGAGAATATAAGACCCTAAAAGTAATGATTGCCCCTTCCTTCTCTCTAAGACCCCGGATAAATTATTAAAACAAGATTATTCTAGCCCTCTGTTACTAACACCATTTTTATGGTGGGTCATCGAAACAATTGCCCTGTTATATCAGCCATTGCATCAGGGTGTACATCTGGTTCTACTCTCTTGGTGCAATGAGGTGCAATGAGGTGCATCAAATATATATTTAAGTCCGCCTCATTCAAAGACGGGGTCTAACTAATGTCTTTCGTATTTAACTACATTTTCTTTTGACTGCTCGACATGCGTGGAAATATAGTGAATATATTTGTTTCAATTTTTGTTAAAGATTTGACCCGTAATTTAAAGAGTCGTGAGTTCAATCTACACCGAGAGCTTTCATTTGCGTTCATTATAATTCGTTCTTTGTTGTTTTGGAGCAACTTTATTTTGCTCTCGACAAACGAATTTATTCTCTTAACCCTAACCCTAACCCAGCAATCAAAAGATGGATGGTTGCTGGGCCTGAAGTGAATCGGCTTATTCAGGACCATGAGAAATCATCAGATGTCAAGAATGAATCTCAGCATAGTGAACATCATGATCAGACACAAAAGGCTCAAAAGGTATTTGTTGAGAGAGTAAAAAAGCTAACCACTGTTATACAGGAGGGAATCATTTTCAGTAAGAGTCAGATGACCATCTCACCCTTGACAGAAATGTGGTTTATTTGACTCACACCTGTACTAACACACACTGAACAGCGTTACATGTTTTCTGTTTGGATTGATTTTTACATTGGGTACGTTTTATTGTAATATTCCATAGCTCAGTAGTTAGAGCACGGGTCTTGTAAACGAAGGGTTGTGTGTTCGGTTCTCATCTGCGATTTCAGTTTAGCTCCGAATTTTCTCTTCTATTCTTTGGATTTCGATGAATTCTTTTGCTTTCGACAACCGAATTCATTGATTGACAGAGATTTGATTTATTTGAATCACAGCTGTACTAAACACACATTTAACAACAGCATGCCATGTTTTCAGTTTGGATTTGATTTCTATATTGATGCCGTTACTCCGTAAGCCTCCATAGCTCAGTGGATAGAGCACTGGTCTTGTAAACCAGGGGTCGTGAGTTCGATCCTCACTGGGGGCTGGCTGTTTGTCCATTCTTTTTTTGTAGTAATGATACCGCCCAATTGCATTTTGCAAAATAGTAAAGGCAGATATAAATTCACCAAGTCATCATAAAGACAAAACCATTTGATATACAATATACCTGAAATTATTTCTCAAAAATAAAACTGAATTCCAAAAATCCAAACAGTCAGAATCTTTAACGAATTTATTGGAATGGAAATTGGAAACGTGAATTGTGCACTATTGGTGATGCACAAAAGAAAAACAGAAATCAACGAAACGAATTCAACTACCCAACATTAAAAGCATCAAAACACTGAATAGAAAAGAGCGTGACAAATACAGGGTGACGCAAAAGAAACCGACAATTTTGATTTTTTCGGACCATTGTCCTTTTCTGTGTGTGTGTTAGTATGTATATGTCTTTTTATGTGACAGAAGTTTTAATAGCGAAATTCATGGAAACTACCCGGTTATTGCCAGTTAAGTTATTGTTGATCGAGGCTGTATCAATAATTGTTATCGCTTTTTGGCGTTTTGGTTATAGTAATTTAAATAACACACACGAAGAATCAAAATGGTCAGAAATGTGCCACTCTGAATATTGGAAGCATATTGAGCAGAATGAAATGTAAGAAAAGAGTATCTCAGATGATCGAGGAAGATTTTGGGTGTGAGACTCGAAAGCTGAAATCTTATAAAAGGCATAGACACATGGGCAGTATCTATATATAAGGTATTCGGTATCCTTCCTAAACCGGGCAAGAGAACTGAGCAATCAGAGAATGAGAAAATTGATGACTATGCATAAATATTGCACCTCAAAGATGGTAAAAGATAAAGAGTCCGTCTTTTAAGAGACAACCTTTTCATTGTTTTGGATGATGAGCAAGTGATCCTTGCTAATTTCATTACTTTATTCTTAAACGTTTTTATGACCCCCCCCACCCTGGCAGGATGCAAGTCCACAGCTTAGGGAGTACTCAATTAGCTGCTGAGTGCACAGGGAAATTTGTCCCAAATAAAAAGTTTTCCACACTCTTCGTTCATACCGGGAATCGAACCCGGGACCTCTGAGGCAGATGTGCTAACGATTACACTATCCGAGCGGACACCTCCGAGATGACATTGATATGATATATGTGAAAAGGGAATAAGGGAGAAGAGGACTCATCACCATTGGAGAGCTTATCCACTCGGCTATTAAGGTATTTGCAGATAACGCATTGCAAAGTAATAGGATATTAATTATGGCAGCCAGAAACTGTAGCAAAATTGACAAAATGACAAATGCTTGAACAGAAAAATCAGCAACAAGAAATCAAACACAGGAAGAAAACAATTCCATGGTGATTACAAAAGGCAAACAAATGGAATTGTAGACGAAATGAGCATGGTTGCGCTGAGGACATTTGAGGAGAGAAATAGAATCCCCAATAATAGCAACCGAGAACAAGTCTGAATAGAAACCAGCCAGACAACGGCGCTACTGAAAACAGCTCAAATACTGCGGAGAGTGCTAGAGCATCGAGAACAAATTTGACACGGTAAAGCTTCTAAATTTGTAAATGCTTTTATATTGGTCAAAAAATGTTGGAGAACTTCTAGAGCAGAAAACCGTTTGTCTCTGTTTGGTAAAACAGTCTCTTCAGCTGTTTTTGTTTGTCATATAACACACCGTGTTGCCAATTTAGCGCGTTTCGCGCTAGATTTAGCGCGTTTCTTGCTTTGGCATTGCAAAAAGCGCTAAATTAGCGCGTTTTCGCCTAAAACATTCTGGCCGTTTTGGCCATTTTCTGGCTATTTTTTACCATTTTAGCGTCTTTTTGGTGGTTTTTGGCCATTTTTGGCAATTAAAAAATTCTTTTAGCGCTTTTTGGCAGTCAAACTAGCGCGAAAATATTTTTTGAGTTAGCAACACTGATAACACACATTGACCAATCCATGTCCTGAAATAAAATGAAATATTATCAACAATGTGAAAATTTGTTTTGTAAATTTAAAATTTATTTACTCAGTGCTTACTCATTAATTTTACCTTTGCTAATAATAACCCCGAAGTGTTACGGCCCACAAATCCCAATAATCGCATTGCTCATTATTAGGTTAGATTATTTCAGAAAAATCTGGATGCCTATACATACCAGAATTCAATTAAATATTATTGAGTGGTATCTAAGTTTGGAATATAGATCGCGTAGTGAGAGGGTCATCGTTCTTGATGAGAGATATTTCTTTACTTAAATATCCAATTATTATTATTGGGTGAAATATTGCAATACAAGTGAAAATTTGTGATAAATACAACTGAAAACATTAAGACAAAGGCAACAATTAATCAAAATTAATACAAATATCCACTTAACTTGTTATCTTACTTGGACGATAAAACAGGAAAGCCGCGAAGAAAGGATTGTAATAAAAAAATCTCCAGCTGTGTAGAAGCTTCTTCTTGGAATATCATGCAAGCAGGGGTTTAGTTGACGGCTAACAGCGCCTGTCTGAGTATCATAGAGGATGCTTCCAGGGAAACGGCCACTTGGTTGACTGTCTCGTATTATGGTTATCTTTGGGTTATATTACTAAGGCTCGGACGTAGTAGTAATTCAGACCCGTTTAGCTTGTAATTTCGTGAGCACATGCATCTGCGTTAACTCTACATACTGTGCAATTTTCGTAATGTAAAGTACATAAAATCTTATTTTTAGTTGATACTAAGTAGTAAAATGTTTTATTAATGACATGAAATGACTTCTAGGGGTCACATGATTTATAGGTGGTTGAATATAAGGTCAATTTTTTTAATCTTCGGGGTCGAATTAGTAGTATACATTTATTTTGTATTTTTAGTATTAAATTCATGTTAGTAAGTAATTTTGTTTCCCTTTTCAAAGACACAATTCTAATGGCGGCCATCTTGGAAAATGGCTACCACAGACATAATATAATAATTTTTTGTCGGGTCCATTGAAAATATTAATCGTATATACCTAAGCTATCATCGCTGAAAGTTTGGTAATTTTGTCCGGCATGTAACGCCCCCCCCCCTCCTTTTGCCCTAAGGGAGCGGACTCAACTGTCGAGGGAGATAATAAAAATTATAATGAACATGAAAAAGACCGTCACGTGACCAACGTCTTTTGGCAGCAGGCCGTGTTGGGGGTGATCAATTAAAAAATTGTAAAAAGGGGTGATCAATAAATAAGTAACTTCTCTCACCTTTTGTTGGGCGGTGATCACTAAAAAAAGTCCGAATTTTCAAAAACAAGCATGAACGCTAACGGACACAAACAATGGGACCAATTTAGCATACACTTACATTGTAAATTGAAGCCGCAACTAAAAATATTGTGTGTGTGCGTGGGGGTGGGGGGTTTAAAAACATTTGTCTATGCATAATAAGAAGTAATTGTTTAAAATTTCGGCTATCTAGCTCCATTGGTGCGACCTTTACGCGTGACACACACACAGATAGATAACCAACCAGCCAGCCAGC
Source organism: Architeuthis dux (assembly GCA_006491835.1). NCBI lineage: Eukaryota > Metazoa > Mollusca > Cephalopoda > Oegopsida > Architeuthidae > Architeuthis > Architeuthis dux. Next base: position 1,429,793 of record VCCN01007221.1, read on the forward strand.
CAGACTCACTTGAAAACTGAAGAAATCTATGTTGACAGTTTTGGTTGACGGTTTCTAATAAGGATCACACTGTTGTATAGAGATAAAAAAAACATTGTTACCTCATTAAATATATTCTTTTAAGACATTTTAAATGCTTATGCGACCGCCAATAATCTTTACGCGACCCCAACTTTGAGAAACACAGAGATAGAGTACCACAAAGCATATTGAATAATATCAGTGTATTCGGGAGACTAAACCGAGTTTAGTAAACATTTTACGCTTCAGCCTGTTTTAAATAGATAAATTTCGCTGGGATTGGGTGGGAATATTGGGCTTGACAGATCTAGAGAAAAACATGAGAAAGAAAAAATCTTTGGAAAAAAACTGATACTTCTGCGTTTATCGAAACCCTAAGTATTAATGGGTGGGAAAAGATCGACGAAACGAGAAGCCCCCAGTGAGAATCGAACTCACGACCCCTGGTTTACAAGACCAGTGCTCTAACCTCTGAGCTATGGAGGCTCACATCGGTATTAGACGATAATATGCCTTGATATGCCACTCCCAAGTGTCCACGTGTTCGCAGTCAGGCACTCACAGATGGCTGTTTGATTAGATGACTTACATTTTCAGATACACAATCATGTTTTTTCTCTGGGGTTAACCAACAGCATCGGGTACCAAAGACCACTATTCTAACCTCTGAGCTTGACAGATGCAGAGAAAATTATGGGTAAAAACAAATCTTTGTAAAAGAACTGATACCGCTGCGTTCATTGAAACCCTAAGTATTAAGGGTAAAATCCGACATGACAAGAAGCCACCAGTGAGAATCGAACTCACGACCCCTGGTTTACAAGACCAGTGCTCTAACCTCTGAGCTATGGAGGCATACAAGCAAACATCACATAATAAACGAATTTTTAGGAATAATTATTCGCCTCCTTAATTACATCTACTACCATGGCTTCCCTTAAAGGTAAATGTAATTGTGCAGAGAAAAATGGCGGGGGGGGAATGGGGGACTTGAGAATTTGCGACAAAGATATTTTTAATTAATTAGGTGCATCTGAATCTGTAAAAATAAGAAATATTGGAGATAAAAAAAACTGATACCGCGGCATTAGTGGAAAACCCGAAGTATTATGGGTGGAAAGTGGCCATAACGTGGAGCCACCAGTGAAAATCGAACTCACGACAACAGGTTTAAAGAGAACAGTGATAACCACCACTGAGCTATGGAGGAATACGTGAAACTGTTTCAATATAAAAATCAAATCCAAACTGCAAACATGTCACGCTGTTGTCCAATGTGTGTTAGTACAGCTGTGATTCAAATAAACCAAATATCTTGTCAATCAATAAATTTGTTTGTCGAGAGCAAAAAATCCAATGCAAGATGGATCAAGAAAAACAACAAAAAACAAATTGTAATGAACGCGAGTGTAGATTGAACTCACGACTCTTTACTTTACGGACTAAATCTTTCTTTTAAATTGCAACAAATACTTTCACGATATTTCCTCGCGTTTCGATCAGTTAAAAGAAAAGGGAGTTAAATACGAAAGACGACCGACTTCAAATTTATGGTTTAGTTTGGCTCCGTCTTCGGATATTTGATTCTTGGTGACCGGGGATCATTCCCCAGAGAGCACCTCTCCATTGCACTAAGAGAGTAAGGCCAAATGTACACCCTGATGCCTGCAGCAATGGTCGACATAGCAAGTCAATTGTGTGGATGACAAAGGAGATACAAATTATAATAATTATCAAAAAACAAAAAGAAAAATAATTATCAAAAAACAAAAGAAAAAATATCGAGAAGCCCCCAGTGAGAATCGAACTCACGACCCCTGGTTTACAAGACCAGTGCTCTAACCTCTGAGCTATGGAGGCCGACTACAATATCTCGTGATAATATGCTTTCAATATACCACTCCCAAGTGACCACGTGTCCGCAGTCTGGCACTCCCAGTTCGTTGTTTGATTAGATGATTCGTGCATGAAATTCAGATATACTATCTTTTTTAGGAAGAATTATTCGTCTCCTTAACTACATCTACTACCATGGCTTCTCTTAAAGGTGTAGAGCGAGAGCTGGTTTCTACAAGTTTGGTTATTTGTACAGGAAAAATATATGTTAAAGAGGGGTTACTAATTAAAGTTGAAGCAGGGGAGACGTTACTTGGGTTGTAGAAGAATGTGTACCGTTTCTACAGTTGCAATTAGCGGTGAAAAAGCGATGGCAAAAATGGTCGCCACGTGGGGCCGGTAGTAGCAGCAGGAAAGGTCAAGGGGTCAAAAGAGGAAGGACCGCAAATGACCGTATGGTTTTTGGCGGTAAAATCAAACAAAGGAAAAAGAACGAAAACACAAAAGCGTCGGATTTAAAGTTTAAACAGGCCATGTTTTAATACAAAATATGTACGAAAAAAGGGGTACAAGAAAAAGAAATAATATATGCATATGTAAGGTTTTTGGGGAGATGATGGCGAAAAGAAATAGAGAAAGGATGACCAAAGATTTTAGGTAAGAGGGGGAGATGTTTTTACGTGCCAGAGAAATAGACACGGGCGAGGATAGCACTGTGTGAACAGGCTACGAAAGGCGATGAGAATCGACAGACAAGGGTTTTTATAGGCGTGCTGACGTCACGCAAAAAGTGAGCTAGGTTTAGTTGCGTACTTCATAGGGGTCAGAGCTGGCCCTTGTCGAAGTGACAAGATCAATTTGCTATTCTAAACCCTATTTTGGTACTTTGTGAAAAGTGACCGCTACAAAGGTAAATGGAATCGTACAGAAAAAAATCGCAATAATCTTTTGGGTGGGGATGGAGGTGACTCTTGAGAATTTGCGATAAAGTTATTTTTAAATAATGGACCCCTAATAATCTTTACGCGATCCCTACTTTGAGAAACCCAGAGATAGAGTTCCACAAAGCATATTGAATAATATCAGTGTATTCGCGAGACTAAACTGAACATTTTATGCGCCTACGTCAACACTTCAATCTGTTTTAAATTGATGATTCTCGCTGGGTTTGGGTGGGAATATTCGAGCCCACAGCATCGGGTACCAAAGACCACTTTTCTAACCACTAAGCTTGACAGGCCTAGAGAAAAATATGAGCAAGAAAAAATCTTTGAAAAAAGAAAACTTGAGAAAGAGAAAGGCTACACAAGATTGTTGGTGTCTTGCATGCGGTGAAAACCGGGAAAACTCTGTCACAAGGGAGACATAGATGGAGTTTATTAACTGTAAAGATTGGACCCATGAGGAATGTACAGATGGGAAGACTCTTTATGTCATCTCTGTGAATGAAAGAATTTGTTTTCTTTTTGTTCAATGTTTATGATAAACATTATAAACTTTTAACAGAACAAATTGTTTTATGTTATTGTGTGCTGCTTCTGAATGGGTGGCAAAAATAGTTAAATTGTAAGTAGCCCTAAGTAAGTAGTCTCCAAAAGAATTCATTTTTTTTTATTAGTAACAACTTACCCCATGCCATGTAACAACATGCCCCACATATGGGGCAAGTTGTATACAGTTTCCTTGAACGATAATTTCTGTTAATCTCGAGAATGAAGCATTGTATCATTTTGTGTTTGGTGTTAATGAAAATAAACATAATGATCTTCTCACAGCAGAAATGTCTTTAAATTACCTCTTGTAGATTTTTTTAATGGGGGAGAAAAAAATAGTGAAATCGTAACAACTAGCCCCGCTCTCCCCTATTTGATGAAGCATTAGTCAACCATTAATTTAAAAAAGTATTGTTAAGTTGTCGCCCTTGGAAAAGAGAGTTTTTCTCCTATACTTTGAGATATACGAGAGTAGCCTCCCTTGAAACTTCTCACACCTGCAGGGAAATCACCATGAAATCACCAGGGAAATCACCATGAAATAACGAATTTAAATGTTAGTAATTACATAAAATAGAAAATAGAAATAGAGTAATTATGATTATCTATCTATCTATCTATCTATCTATCTATCTATCTATCTATCTATCTATCTATCTATCTATCTATCTATCTATCTATCTAAGAGATGCAATATAAACATTCAAAATAACATGAAGAAATAACAACAACACATATAAAGAACACTGCAAAAAAAAAACACTAGAAAAAACTTCTTTCAAAGAATTATAAACATTTTAACTCGCTAGTACAGCCCACTCCAAATATACTAAAAACAAAAACAGTAAATAACTTCAAGAACAAATACGACAATTACATAACACATGAAAACATAAAATCCTTTGAAGAAAATAACTTAGACACATCATTTTCACGTGGTTTCATCTATCTATCTATCTATCTATCTATCTATCTATCTATCTATCTATCTATCTATCTATCTATCTATCTATCTATCTATCTATCTCAGTCTGTTCATAACTATCTATCTATCTCAGTCTGTTCATATCTATCTATCTGTCTGTCTGTCTATCTATCTGTTTATCTATCTATCTATCTATCTATCTCAGTCTGTTCATATCTATCTATCTCAGTCTGTTCATATCTATCTATCTATTTATCTATCTATCTATCTATTTATCTATCTATCTCAGTCTGTTCATATCTATCTATCTATCTATCTATCTATCTATCTATCTATCTATCTATCTATCTATCTGGGTGTTTTGCTGTAGGATAATGGCTAGCAAGCTTGTCTGAGTGAGTTCGACCCGGAGTAGGTATCCCATACTTATAGCACTGTGTCTGATCTACGCTTAGCTTCGTCAGGAACTAGGGCACCCCACCGCGGGGGTAATGGTTAACGAGCTAGCCTAGCATAATGTAATTTATTCGATATTCTCTGGATTTCTCACACTTGTGGCCTTGTGCCAGACGAAACCAAGTCTAGGAAATATTTCGGTCTTAGTGTAATGGATTGTAAGCAAACCTAGTAGACCATTACTACTGTAGTGAATTCGATCCTCACTGGGTGCTCCCATATATCTGCCTTGTGTCAGACTAAGACAGGCTTAGTAGATAGCAATATTATGTCAGATCGATTATTATTATTGTTTTTTTTTACTAGTAAGGCAGTCGTTGGGGTCCAAGAGAGCCAACCGCGTTATAACCGGGTCACGATAACCAGGTTTGCCAATGTAACCCTTTAGGAGCTATATCTAGCTATTTTGGAGCTAGATTAACATTTTGGGGTTCACCATCCACCCGCGTTATATCGCGAACTGCGCTATAATGAACCGCGTTATAAGCGGGAGACCTGTATTTCCTTCATCTTATTTTCTTTTGCTTTTAATCGCACTTCTTAATCAATCTCCAGGAGATCCACCGGCGTCTTATTCTTAATTTTCAATCCGTGTAGCTTATTTAATGATCGTAGAATGTCGATCTGGGAGTTGTGATATAAAAGCAACAGAAATTAAGATGAAAGACATTATTATTTTTGTTGTGGTTGTTGTTAATTATTATTACTATTGTTAGTTATTATTATTATTATTATTATTAT
>VCCN01007224.1:76626-90062 GCA_006491835.1 Architeuthis dux
TTGGCTGTAATCAAACCTAGTAAGGGCAATAACTCAACAAATGTAAAAATGGAGTTTGATCATTTTTCCAGTGTTGTTTTCAAATGCATTATGTATTATTATGTATTATGCATTATCCGCTTTCCTTTCATTTCTCCCCCATTTTATCTTTGACGAAGGCAATCATAACAATTAGAATAAACAAGCTGTCATAAACAATATGTACACATATTTCCTAAGAACACATAGATATCTACATAAATTCTTGCACATAAATAGATGACATTCAAATATTAAATCCTCTTCCAAAAAGAAACATTATTCATTTCACTGGTGAACTCAAACTATTCAATTTCTACATCTCAGTGATTTAATCTTTCAAATAATAGTTAAGACCAACATTTCTCAACAAATTGTTGACCCCGACAATTCTTGTACCCGTATTTAACATGATTTCTGTGTATGAATAGTACTATTCAAATATTAATTCTTCTTCCAAAACAAAGACTATTCATTACATCGATGACCTCAGACTATTCAAGTTCTACATCTCAGTGATTTAATCTTTGAAATAATAATTAAACAACATTTCTCAACAAATTGGTGACCCCGACAATACTTGTACACATATTTAACATGATCTCTGTGTATGAATAGTAATATTCAAATATTAATTCCTCTTCCAAAACAAACACTATCTATTACATTGATGCCCTCAAACTGTTCAATTTATACATCTAAGTATTCCTCAGTGATTTATCTTTCAAATAATAGTTAAGAAGATTTCTTAACAAATTGGTGACCCCGACAATTCTTGTAACTACATTTAACACTTCAAACAAACACAATTGATTACATTGATGACCTCAAACTATTCAATATCTACATCTAAATATTTCTCAGAGAATTAATCATTCAACAAATAGTTAAGACCAACATTTCTTAATATATTAAAACACAAAGTTCAACATTGATTTCTGTATTGAAATATTGCTATATTGTCAATAGGTAAAGACTTATGCGTCACTCCTCTGCAATCTCCATCTGAAATAACCCATAAAAGGTGCACAAAGTGTTGCTTCAGGCAAAGCGTTCCAGTCATCCACCATCCTGCTTGAAAAGAAGTTCATTTTAACGCGTGTTATCGAATGCCGTTTCTGAAAATTCTTGCTGTGTCCACGAAGTTGGCGTTGAGATCCGGTAAAGAATGTGTATGTAGTTACATAACTACCTGAAATAAATTCATATGCTTCCTTTAAATCTGTTACGCTCTTCTTTCAACTAAAGAATGAATAGACGATATTCAAATATTAATTCTTTCTTCAAAACCAAACGCTATCCATTACATTGATAACTTTATTATTCAATTTCTATATCAAAATATGTCTCAGTGAATTTAATCTTTCACATATTCGTTAAGAACAACATTTCTTAACATATTGGTGACCCCAACTATTCTTGTAACTACATTTAACATTTAATACTAATTTCTCTTCAGACAAACACAATCCATTGCATTGACAATCTCAAACTATTCAATTTCTGCACCGAAATATTTCCCAGTGAATTAATCATTCAACAAATAGTTAAAGACGACATTTCTTTACAGCAAGAGGCAAGGGAAGTGACTTATTCATTGATCATCCCTTTTCCCACCCCAACACGGCATGCTGCCAAAATCCGTTGGTCACGTGATTGTTTCTATTGTATGTCTAACAAGACGTGTCTACATTTAACATTTAATACTAATTCCTCTTCAAACAAACACAATTCGTTACATTGACGATCTCAAACTATTCAATTTCTACACCGAAATATTTCTCAGAGAATTTAATCTTTCAAATATTTGTTAAGAACATTCTTAACAAATTAGTGACCCCCACACTTCTTGTAACTACATTTAACATTTAATACTAATTTCTCTTCAAACAACCACTATTCAGTACATTGACGGTCTCAAACTATTCAATTTCTACACCAAAATATTTCTCAGTGAATTTAATCTTTAAAATATTTGTTAAGAACAAAATTCAACAAATAATTAAAAACGACATTTCTTTACAACAAAAGGCGAGAGAAGTGGCTTATTCATTGATCAGCCCATTTTCCAATGTTCTAATTGATCACCCCCAACACGGTATGCTGCCAAAGTACGTTGGTCACGTGACGGTTTCTGTTGTGTGGCTAACCAGTCCTGCCTACATTTAACATTTAATACTAATTTCTCTTCAAATAACAATTATTTCTCAGAGAATTAATCTTTCAAATAATAGTTAACAAACAAACACAATTCATTACATTGATGACCTCGAACTATTCAATTTCTACATCTAAGTATTTCTCAGCGATTTAATCAAATAATAGTTAGGAACAACATTTCTTAACAAACTGGTGACCCCAACAATTCTTGTAACTACATTTAACACTAATCTCTCTTCAAACAAACACAATTCATTACATTGATGATCTCAAACTATACAAGTTCTATATCTAAGTATATCTCAGTGATTTAATCAAATAATAGTTAAGCACAACATTTCTTAACAAACTGTTGACTCCGACAATTCTTGTAACTACAAGGGGGGATTTCCCAGCCAGACCAACTCGAAAACTGAAGAAACCTATGTTAACAGTTTTGGATGACGGTTTCTAATATTGAGCTACTTCCATTACGCATTCGTTGCTTTTAGACCTCCAGTTCGCTACTCTGGGCAATTCAGATCTGGCAACCCCAGGCCGATCCGAAGAATGGATTATTCGCTGTCCTTAGATTGATTTTCCTCCAGAATCAGATTCTTGGGATTAATACAAGGATTAATAAAAGGACAGTGTATTAATGGATTATCTTCAATTGAAGAGCAACTTGCCAATAGTTAATACTTAATCCCCTTAACATACGACGATGACGTTTCCATGACGTCCGAAGCATCGGAAGAATTACAAAACATGTTGACTGATCTAAATAGAGAAAGTAAAAAAAGTAGGCTTAAAGATGAACGGAACAAAGACAAAAGTAATGTTCAACGATAAAGTACCCAAAAAGATCTTAAAGATAGAGGAAGGGGCTCTAGAAGATGTTGACGAATTCATCTACCTAGGACAGGTAATAAAGTTAGAGAAAGATCGTGACTGCGAAATAAAACGACGCATAACGATAGGTTGGAAAGCATTTGGCATGAATAGAGACATTCTGAAGAGCACCTTGCCAATGTACTTAAAGCGTAAAGTATACAATGGTTGCATAATACAAGCCATGACTTACGGATGCGAAACACGGAATTTAACAAAACGAACTGAGAACCAACTTAGAATCGCACAGTGAGCCATGGAAAGATCAATGCTAGGGATAACGTTTAGAGATGAAAAAAGATCAACATGGTTCAGACAAAGGTCTAGAGTGAAGGATATTATACAAATAATTAAGCAACAAAAATAGAGATGGGCTGGACACAAAAAGAGATGACTACAGATGGAGCCAAAGACTAGTGGCCCGGCTACTCATATATAGTATATTATATAAGTTACTTTATTGTTTTCAACAAAGTGTTGGGCAGGGGGGAAGATTAGGGGACGGCTTACTAAAGCTCCACTTAGGTGCCTGGGTGGTGAGTGTTATTTTCTGATTAATTATGTCTAAAAAGTATAGAAAATGTCAATTATTCCCTTCAAACTTTGCTTTTGTGACCAGGACAGTGATAATTTGAAATCTACTTATTTTCAATTGGACAATGGGAACATTTTTACTTTTCTTTGTTCCTGGGTAATAAGTGTTATTTTCTGATTGAGTATGTCTAAAAAGTATAGCAAATGGCTATTATTCTCTTCAAACGTTGCTTTTGTGTCCAGGACAGTGATATTCATACATAGTTGTTTTTCTTATTTTATGTGATTATTAAAGATGCGTAAATTCGCCCATTGTCCAGTTGACAATAAGTAGATTTCAAATTATCACTGTCCTGGTCACAAAAGCAAAGTTTGAAGGGAATTATTGACATTTTCTATACTTTTTAGACATAATCAATTAGAAAACAGGACTGGTTAGTCACTCAATAGAAAACGTATTTTGGCAGCATGTCGTATTGGAGATGATAAATTAAAAACATTGGAAAAAGGGCGTGATCAATAGAAAGTCCAAATTTTCAAAAGACAAGCGTGAACGCTACCGGTCACAAACTAAGGGACCGATTTAGCATAAGCTTACATTGTAAATTTACCCCTCCCCATAAAACCTGTGGGGGAATTTTCAAAAGGCAAAAAAATGTTTTTTTTTAGACATATAACGAGTAAATATGTAAATGTTCAGCCATCTAGCTCCATTGGTGCAGCCTGTACACGCGATACATAGATAACCAGCTAGACCAGCTTAACAACTGAAGAAACCTATGTTGTCAGTTTTGCTTGACCGTTTTTAATCTAGACTTAATGAGGAGTAAATGTTTAAATTTGCAGCCCTCTAGCTCCATTGGTGTAGCCTGTACGCGCGATACATACACACATAGGTATCCAGCCAGACCAGCTTAAAAACTGAAGAAACCTATGTTGACCATTTTGCTTGACATCATCATCATTATCATCATCATTATCAGCCGTTATAAGTCCACTGCTGAACAAACTGCGTTCACTGTCCCATGGTCAGTCAGTCTCCCCCCCCCACACACACACCTATTGTCATTTATTCTTGCTAGGTGCCCGGCCCATCTCCATTTTTGCTCTTAATTATTTGAATAATATATGTTGACAATTTTGGTTGACGGTTTTTAATCTAGACATAATAAGGAGTAACTTTTTAAATTTCCAGCCCTCTAACTCCATTGCTGCATCCAGTACGCGCGATACATACACACACATATAGCCGGCCAGACCAACTTAAAAACTGAAGAAACCTATTTTGACAGTTTTGCTTGACCGTTTCTAATCTAGACATAATAAGGAATAAATGTTCAAATTTCTAGCCCTTTAGCACCATTGGTGCAGCCTGTACACACGACACATACAGACTCACTTGAAAACTGAAGAAACCTATGTTGTCAGTTTTGCTTGACCGTTTATAATCTAGACATAATAATGAGTAAATGTTTAGATTTGTGCGGTCTGTACGCGCGATAAATAGATAGCCAGCCAGACTAGCTTAACAACTGAAGAAACCTTTGGTGACAGTTTTGGTTGACGCTCTCTAATACTTATTACCCGGGAACAAAAAAGTGAGAAAAAAAAGGTTGCACTGTGTTCTTTAATGGGACAAATCTAAACATGTATCGATTTGCTGTTCTTAGATTGATTTTCCTCCTAAGCCCTGGGGTCAGAAAAATCCATCGGGGGGTTAATGCAAGGTTGTCGCTGGGGCGGCAGGAGTAATAATTAATTGTCCTTATCTGATTCAATAAAAAAGAAGCGCAAGAGATAACCTTTTTTGCAAAACATTGATTGATTGCAGGTTGGGTTAGACTCAACCATTAGGCTGAGTAGGCTTGATCCTAGGGGGCCTGGAAGGGAGGGAGCCCGTGAGCAAAAGAAAAAATGAAAAAAAGAAAAAAAAGGTTTGCGTGTACACATTAGTATTTGGGATGATACTTCTATACTTGTTGCATGTGAATGGCCGCGTGTGATCAATGCCCAACGAAGCATTTTTTAAAAAGGTTGACCGTTTCGTTATTTTTAGAGCTACAATGCTCAGAGTTTGTTTTTTTTCCTTTTGAAGCTTTAACACGCTGCATTACATTCATAGTGTTGCAAGCTTCAAAATAAAACAAAAAAAATGAGCATTGTAGCTCTAAAAATAACGAGAGGAAATAGAAAGACACGCCTGTGTGTGGCTTATTAAATGACACGTTTACACGTCTGAAGCTCTAAAAATAATGGTTTGTGCGTACACATGAGTATTTGGGATGAAAAACAAAAAATAAACAGCAGTCCAAATCATGTCAGACCAGCAGCCAGCGAACACACGTACAGGCACACACAGATAACTTGGCCAGTACCCCTTCCTCTCTATTAGTTTGTTATGTCACAAGCAGACTGACACGTTGCAATTAGTATATAGATTGGATTAAGCATTGTCGACCATTATTAATTCTTGACTTGAACTTCTTTCATAGCGGTCGTAGACTGACGGCCTGGTCAGTTGCGATGAAAAGCAACTAAGGTTAAGATGAAAGACGTCATCATCAGCCGTTTTAAGTCCACTGCCTTTCCCATCTCCTTCCATGACGACCTATCTTGTGCTAACCTCTGCCACGTCTTACCGGCAAACTTTTCTATCTCGTCCCTCCATCTTGCGTCTGGTCTTTTCCTACTGCGTTTACTGTCTCATGTGCACCAATCGGTTAGTCTTTTCTCCCCATCTATTGTCATTTCTTCTTGCTAGGTGACCAGCCCATCACCATTTTTGTTGCTTAATCATTTGTATAATATCTTTCACTTCTAGTCTTCTCTCTGATCCATGTTGATCTTTTTCTGTCTCTTAGAGTTATCCCTAGCATTGCTCTTTCCATGGATCTCTGTGCTCTTCTAAGTTGGTTTTCAGCTCGTTTGGTTAACTTCCATGTTTCGCATCCGTATGTCATGTCTGGTATTATGCAGCCGTTGTATACTTTACGCTTTAAGCACATTGGCAAGGTGCTCTTCAGAATGTCTCTATTCATACCGAATGCTTTGAATAGAGACAGTCAGAAGAGAACCTTGCCAATGTGCTTAAAGCGTAAAGTATACAACGGCTGCATAATACCAGACATGCCATACGGATGCGAAACATGGAAACAAAACGAGCTGAAAACCAACTTAGAATAGCACAGCGAGCCATGGAAGTGTCCGCGCATGATAGGTGCCCAACGAACCATTTTTAAAGTTGATATTTTCGTTATTTTTAGAGCTACAATGCTCAGTTCTTTTTTATATTGAATCTCTAAAAGTAATGAAAATATCAACCTTTTAAAAATGGTTCGTTGGGCATAAGGTAACTTATCGCTACTTTATTCTTTTCAACAATGTATTAGGCAGGGGGAGAGATTAGGGGACGCCTTACTAAAGCTCCACCTAGGTGCCTGGGTGGTATATAACACCATGCAATGCAATTTCTGTTCCTGGGTAGTGAGTGTTATTTTCTGATTGCTTATGTGTAAAAAGTATAGAAAATGGCTATTATTCCCTTCAAACTTTGCTTTTGTGACCAGGACAGTGATATTCATATGTAATTGTTTTTCTTACTTTCCTGGGTAGTGTTATTTTCTGATTGCTTCAAAGTTTGAAGGAAATAATAATCAATCAGAAAATAACACTTATTACCCAGGAACAAAATAGTAAAATTTCGCCCGTTGTCCAATTGGAAACAAGTAGATTGTAAATTATCACTGTCCTGGTCACAAAAGCAAAGTTTGAATGTGTGTGTGTGAGGGGGGGGGGGCAGAGCAAAGATAATGGTTTGAGTATTGCAAAACATTGATTGAGGACGGGCTAGTCTCGGTGAATGACTTGACTCTTAGATTCATATACCAATTGTAACCGCCGTGGAACTCTTCAATGAATAGGGTTTTTAAAAACAGAACTCCTTTGTGAATTGAATTAAATAAATTATTTTTTTAAATTACCAAAAAGTGAAAGGGAAGTAACTTCAATCAGATTATACCCCCTTGAATCACTTTTTTTTACTAGAATGAATTTAAGAGTTAACCATTAAGCTGAATAGGCTTGAGCCTAGGAGTCTGGAAGTGAAGGGGCCTCAGAGTTTTAAAAATGGTTAAAGTGTACACATACGTATTTTGGATGATATTTCAGTACTTTTGAATATATATTATGATAAATATAAAGACATTTATTAATTGGGAACCTATGTTGGCTCGGCACCGGTGTGAGCGATAGCGAAACCTGCGGCCTAGATCGTGTAAATAAATAAAGAGAAACGAGCGCCGTGCCGGGATTGAACCCGCGTCCATCTTTATTTATTTAACTCACCTCCAAACAACACACACACATGTATTTGTAGATTTGAGCGTCTCCAGTATGGGTATATGCCTGCACTGATTCTGCCACAGAGGAGCCAATCCAGTGGTTTCATCACTAGATTGTGGGAGATCTTTTTAGCGACAGATAAAAAGAGAAATGAGTGATTAGTAAGTATATCAATAAGCTTATATAAAAGTTTCGTTCGTTGAATACTGAAATGTTTTTCCTTTTTTATAGTAGGTGTGCCGCGTAAATAAAATGTATTTCTTTGTTTGCATCATACAATGGAGTTTGTGAACCACTAGGTTAACCTAAGCCCTAGTCTGACAGTGCGGTATGAGAGGTCAACTTGTGGTGCAGTAACCTGCGGTTTATCGTCAACGTCACTCCCAACCAGTTTAGATACAATTGTAAGAAACGAGTTATCATAACGTTTAACGTCTTAAATTCGTTTGTTTCTCAACTATCAAGGGTGGTAATAAAAATTAAAATAAAAGTTAAAAGTTTCTTTCAAAAACGAGAAATATTAAACTTGGCACAATGAAAGAATGGTGGTCCCGATTGTAAATTGTAAAGTTTAACACCCTCGCTCACTCGATGTTATTTTATTGGAACAAACAAAATTTAAACAAAAGTTTGAAATAATTTATTAAAACTAACAAAATTTATAAATTATTGGAACAAACAAAATTTAAACAAACATTTAAAATAATTTGGAACGAACAAACATTTTAAAATTATTGGAACGAACAAAATTTTAAAATTTTTAATAATTTATTGGAACGAATTGAGATCCATAATTTATTAACCGAATTTAAATCAATGATTTATTGGAACAAATAACCCTAACCCTCAACCCTGATCCCTGAACCAGGGGTACGGAACCTTTTCAACCCGAAGAGACATTTTTAACTGAACAAAAATTAATTGAAACTATCGGAGCCGTATAATTTATTATAAGCAAAAATACATACAAGACAACATAAATTTAGCTAACTTTTTTCTTACTCAATGCGATTTTTCGTTTCTAGTCATATTTTGTATTTCTGGAAACGTTTTTTTTTAATAGAATTAAATATTAAATGAAAAAAAGCAAGTTTTTTGTTCCTGTCCTTCTAAAATCTAGTTCAGTATTGATCAAGGAGATTGAAAAGGCGAACTCACATTAAAAAGGTTTTTTAATAGAATTAAATATTAAATGAAAAAAAGGAAGTTTTTTGTTTCTATCCCTTTAAAATCTTGTTCAGAATTGATCAAGGAGATTGAAAAGGCGAACTCACATCAAAAAGGTTTTTTAATAGAATTAAATACTAAATAAAAAAAAGCAAGTTTTTGTTTCTGTCCTTCTAAAATCTAGTTCAGTATTGATCAAGGAGATTGAAAAGGCGAACTCACATTAATACGTTTTTTTAACAGAATTAAGTATTAAATGAAAAAAAGCAAGTTTTTTGTTTCTGTCCTTCTAAAATCTAGTTCAGAATTGATCAAGGAGATTGAAAAGGCGAACTTACATTAAAAACAGATTTTGTGCTTGTTCAAATACTTATGAGCAATACTTTTTTATTTATAAAAAGTATTGTTTATAATTATTTGAACAAGCTCAACATTGTTTTTATTGCCTAAGATTGCAATTTTAGGCATTAAAAACATTATGCCATTATGGATTTTGAGCAGGGAGAGATTAAAATTAACTTAGTAGTTTGACAACTCTTCCATATAGCAATGTGAGTTCACCTTTTAAATCTCCTTGGTGAATTCTGAACAAAATTCTAAAGGGATAGAGACAAAAAACATTTTTTTTCATTTAACAAATTAATACTATTGAAAAAACATTTTCAAGAAATTTTGCATTCAGAACCACAAAACATGACTTGTGTACGTGTGCTGACAAAAATGATGGCATATACGAAATTGATATCTTGGTATGTCCTTATTAGTATTCATACTGCCAAATAACGTTGGGTACACCGGTACTCGCACGATCATCGAAGTTAAGCAACGTCGAGCCTGGTCACTACCTAGATGGGTGACCGTCTGGGACAATGGGTCCGGAACCTTTTCAACCTGAAGAGCCATGTTTAACTAAACAAAAATTGAGACTATGGGAGCCGTATAATTTATTATAAACAAGTATACATACAAGAAAATATAAATTTAGATAACCTTTTTCTTACTCAATTCGATTTTTGATTTTTTGCATTGATATTGACTGGATAATACATAGGCTAATTCTTTTTTGAGAATACCAACACTATCGAGTTGTTAGTGTGTGTGTGTGTGTGTTTGGGGAGGGGGGGGTCCGATTCAAATTGCAACTTTAATGCTAAACTGAACACATATTTCATGCCAGGTAGAGTTGTGACGTAGTAAGCGTATGTAAGTGTTCCAAAATATTCATATAGAATAGAGAACGTTTTAATGGACGGGAGAGAGAAAGAGAATGTTTATATGTGCTTTTTTATAAGTTCCATTGTGTTTGTCGTAGTAACATTGAGTCTTCGTAATTTTAAATCCAAATAGAAAGGCGTTCGAAAAATGATTCATATGACTTTCAAAATATCGTTGGCATTCACTAAAAATCGTTGAACGATGCATAGACACGAGTCGGCGTTCGCATATTTAAATTTTATAATACGACCGTTGAATAAACCATCGACACACGCTGGAAAAGCCAGCCGCTCTCGCGCGGTTCGTCATGTCGTTGAGCAGCTATGAAGCCTATTTGGCGAATGAGCTTCAATACCATTTTTGGGTTTTTAATCTTATCTGAAATTGCTTCAATGTGCGGGTCAGAAACGAAACAAATCTAAGACGCAACAACAACAACAAACGATATGAAGTGAAAATTAATCATTAAAGTCTTTGACGAAAACGAACCGAAAACCGAAACGAGCCCATCTATTAGATGGACGGCTCATTTTTAGAAGTACCCATAAATTAAGTTTTTATAGACCAAGGACGCAAAATATGCCCCGGAAAATAATGTATTTCATTGCTCAAAATATTTTTTTTCCACAGCGCCTAAGAGCCACTCGAGATATGCTAAAGAGCCGCATGTGGCTCCGGAGCCGCATGTTCCCGACACCTGCGCCTGAACCTTAAACCATAACCCAAACCGATAATTTAATGTAATTTAAGTTTAATTTCAAGCAAAATTTGAAGATTACTACCTTAGATACATAGAAAATACCTCCCTCGACACTTGGGGAATAATAAGAATTTAAGACGCTAAAATAAATGATAACCTAAGAAACTGATATTTTGTATTATTATTAATTAGAGGGGCGTTTATCAAGATCTTGATTTAGATTTCAGTACCCCAACTAGAAAACAATTGTTTTCATTTTCCTTGGGGCGTTCCTGGTTAATTGTAAACTAGAATTTGATGTTCGGGGTGTCAGATTTAAGTCTGTCAGTGTTGGGTTTTTAAACCCAGGTCTGTGTTTCTGTTTTTTTCTATTTTCAAATGTAATGAAATCTAAGGTTTGTTTCTCAAATTGTTTATTACTTAAATCTGTAGAGTAGTAGCCGGAAACAATTTGTTATTGTAACACACATTACATGCGCTCTATTTTTAACTCAGTTTAGTCAAATTTATTTCTTGTTACATTATGAAACAAACAACTTTTCTTCACCTTGCCTTGTGATCTTAAACTGAAAACAACTAGCTGGACGAGATATCCAGGGAAGTGCAGAATACAGAACCTATTCTGTAAGACTCAAAACATTTAAGAATTATATCAAATTTAGGAACATTTCAGTAACAGTTATTTATAACACTATGTAAACAGCTAAGAATTATAACGAAATGGTCTATGAATAGTAAGTCAGTAACATTTATTAGTAACACTATGTAAACAACTAAGAATTATAACGAAATGGTCTATGCATAGTAAGTCAGTACTATTTATTTGTAACACTATGTAAACAGCTAAGAATTATAACGAAATGGTCTATGAATAGTAAGTCGGTAACATTTATTTGTAACACTATGTAAACAACTAAGAATTATAACGAAATGGTCTATGCATAGTAAGTCAGTACTATTTATAGGTAACACTATGTAAGCAGCTAAGAATTATAACGAAATCGTCTATTAATAGTAAGTCGGTGTCGTTTATTTGTAACACTAAGTCAACAGCTAAGAATTATAACGAAATGGTCTAAATTTATAAAGATTTCGATAAAATCAAAAGTCAGTAACATTTATTTGCAACACCAGTAACGCTGTAACCAGTAACGCTGTATCTTGTTGTTGTTTTTTAGGAAAGGTTGCTGACAGCCCTGTTTGGATTATGTCGTTCAAATCTTGCCTTTAGCAAGTGATCCAATGTTATGCAACCTCGGACCACTGTGAACTAGCGGAGACGAAAAAGATGTCTGCTTTTTCACAAAAATCAATTTGATTATCCCCTACCTATTTTTTTCTCTATGATGAAATAAGCCTAATCCCTGCAGGGTCAAACTCCACACCAACTTCTATTCCGACTGAAGATGATTACTGCAAGTTTTGAATTGTATATACATTACCTGTCATAAGTATTTGAAGAAACAACCAGTTTGCTTTTAATCGCTTGATTCTGAGAGTTAAAAACAGGAACATTACGCAAGAAGAACCAACATTTTTGCAATCAACATAACAAGGCATGCATTTAGTCATGTTTTGTATTTCTGGAAAAAAGGTTTTTTTAATATAATTAAATATTAAATGAAAAAAAGCTTTTTGTTTCTATCGCTTTAAAATCTTGTTCAGAATTGATCAAGGAGATTGAAAAGACGAACTCACATTAAAAAGGTTTTTTAATAGAATTAAATACTAAATGGAAAAAAGCAAGTTTTTTGTTTCTGTCCTTCTAAAATCTAGTTCAGAATTGATCAAGGAGATTGAAAAGGCGAACTCACATTAAAAACAGCTTGTGTGCTTGTTCAAATACTTATGAGCAATACTTTTTTTTTATTTATAAATTATCACTGATAAAAATAAGTATTATTTATAATTATTTGAACAAGAACGAAATCTGTTTTTATTTCCTGAGATTGCAGGAGCCATTATGGCTTTTGAGCAGGGGTAGATCAAAATTAACTTATTAGTTTGACAACTCTTCTATATAGCAATGTGAGTTCACTTTTTTAATCTCCTTGATCAATTCTGAACAAAATTTTAAAGGGATAGAGACAAAAAACCTTTTTTTTCATTTAACAAATTAATTCTACTACAAAAACATTTTCAAGAAATCTAGCACTCAGAACCACAACACATGAGTTGTGTACGTGTGCCGACAAAAATGATGGCATATACGAAATTGATATCTTGGTAACTCCTTTCTCGTATTCATACTAACGTTGGATACCGTGGTCAGCATAAGGGCACTAGCTAGCTAGCTCTTCTATTATTGGAAGTTTTTAACATGCGACTCAATAACTCAAGTTTCTTCAAAGATTCATATTGATACGGAAAGAAATACCCAGTTCATTTAATTTACACTGACATATTAAAAAAGTAAACAAACAACATTGTA
>VCCN01007224.1:409023-419605 GCA_006491835.1 Architeuthis dux
AGATGCCATCTTTGTTTTGAAGAAAGCTATAGAAATCTATTCGGGGGAATTTTATTGCTATTCCATAGACTTAAGAGTTTCATACGACTGGATATATCGTGATATGTTATGCAAGGTCCTTGAAATACGGTTATGATCTCCCATAACAGTCGAAATTCTCAAAGCACTTTACACTGGTACCACAACAACCATTAAACACATAAAAGTAGACAGTAAGATTTACCAAATCTGGCATAGCTGACCACGCATGGAGGGAGAGGGGTGGACACAGCCCCTTATGGAATGAAGTTCAAAGTATAGACAGGGAGAACAATTGGCCGATACAAACGTCTGTAGGAAGCGGCACACATACTTTGTTTAGTCAAATCAATTAACCGACCTCGCATCGATATAAATAGCCTCTGGGAACGCCTTATCAAAAAGGCCATTTCTGAAAAAGTAAATACGGCAGATGCCATCTTTGTTTTGAGGAAAGCTATAAAAATCTATTCGGGGGTATTTTATTGTTGTTTCATAGACTTAGGAGCAGCATACGATTTGATAGATCGTGATATGTTATGCAAGGTCATTGAAATACGGTTACGATCTCCCATAACAATCAAAATTCTCAAAGCACTTTACACTGGTACCACAAAAACCATTAAACACATAAAAGTAGACAGTAGGATTTACCAAATCTGGCATAGCTGACCACGCATGGAGGGAGAGGGGTGGTCACAGGCCCTTATGGAATGAAGTTCTATTAAAGACAGGAAGAACAATTAGTGAATACGACGCCTGTAGGAAGCGGCACACATACTTTGTTTAGTCAAATCAATTAACCGACCTCGCATCGATATAAATCATCTAGGATCACCTTATTAAAAAGGCCATTTCTGAAAAAGTAAATACGGCAGATGCCATCTTTGTTTTTAGGAAAGCTATAAAAATCTATTCGGGGATATTTTATTGCTATTCCATAGACTTAAGAGCTTTATACGACTGGATAGATCGTGATATGTTATTCAAGGTCATTGAAATACGGTTACGATGTCCCATAACAGTAAGAATTCTCAAAGCACTTTACACTAGTTCCACAACAATCATTAAACACACAAAACATTTGTTTCAAACATTTTCTGGATGTCGTCAGGGCGGGGGAATTGTATTGCTGTTTTATAAACATGAGCTGCATACGACTGGATAGATCATGATGTTATTCAAGGTCCTTGAAATACGGCTACGATCTCCCATAACAATCAAAATTCTCAAAACACTTTACACCGGTACCACAGCAACCATTAAACGCACAAACACATTTTGTTCAAACATTTTCTGGATGTCGTCAGGGCGGGGTGGAATCACCATTCATATTTAAACATCTTAGATTGTGCTTTGCGTTGCGCAAAGAAGACAGTTAACAGAAATATCTGCAACGGATTAATGCGTATTTTTGCACTCACGCATACGGTCAGCAAGTGGAATCCACTTGACTCATTTTCCCTTGGAACAATCCAGATTTTTATTCCGAGAAAATGGGCTCTCGTCTTTCAGATAACCAGTTTTCAGGACATGAGAAATCCGTACTTGACTAGAACATAATATGCTTTGCAGACGGCATGTCTGGCAAAATCAGATTCCATCTTGGAACTCTTGATGATACACAGTTCAACGCACCTCGATTTTGACCAGCCACACTCCATCACTCACCTCTTACTATAAGAAGACCCAGCTATCTTCATCTTTGTTCAGTCCATCCAGACTTTGTTCGCCTAAACAAATCTATGGCTGTTCCGAATTTCGATTACGTACGTACGCATTCATCCACATTCATACATACACACACTCTCTCTTTCCTAACACCTACAACAAACTACAGACACTTTTACTAAGTAGAATACGAACACTTTAAAATGCATTTCCCTCCTTCTTCTTAGCTGAGAACTACTTTTTGTTATATTCTCCTGTAATAAATATCTTATTATTATCATTGCAGAGTATTTTGTATTTCTTTATTCACATTGTATTTTGTTACCATGTGCAAACTGTATTCCTTGCACATGCTATTATTTCATTCCTTTTACTACTGCAGAAACATGCAGAGAAAGAAAGACCTTTCTTATGCGGATCGTAACATTACCCTCTTTCTTTCTCTAGTCTCATCAGCACCCTATCTTTACTTACGGGCAATAAGACCCATAAGGCTTCTAGCCAGCCACTGCTACTACTGCTGCTACGTATGGTTTCACTGTTAGATATTACTACGCTACTACGCTCTCATCATTGTTATTGTTTTCACCGTAACTTTTATTGGAGTCAGATATACTTAATAATAGGAGCTAGTTAGTTTACTATTAAGACTTACTTTCATCTCCACAATAGCTCCTTTTAACATATCCAAACAGGGCTCTGAAATATTCCTATAGAATTCTTAATGACTTTTCTAGTCGAGAACAATGTTCAATCCATGGTCTTATTGGCACTGAATGATTACGAATGCTTCTGTATGCTGATGACATCGTCTTGTTATGTACACATATCCATGAATTGGAAGATATTCTAAGAATATATGATGG
Source organism: Architeuthis dux (assembly GCA_006491835.1). Lineage (NCBI taxonomy): Eukaryota > Metazoa > Mollusca > Cephalopoda > Oegopsida > Architeuthidae > Architeuthis > Architeuthis dux. Next base: position 411,579 of record VCCN01007224.1, read on the forward strand.
TATGGATTGATGATTTCAATCGATAAAACTGAAACATTGGCTTTTAACACAACTGAAGAAGCAGCATCAAGACCTACATCAATTTCAATAAGAAACACTCCTTTAAAGAATATCCGAAAGTTGAAATATCTAGGGGATATTGATCACAAATTATAAAAATATAAAATGTGGGAATAATGAAAGATCGGGTGATAAACATACGGCAAGTGATACTAACACAGAAAATCATCAAACATCAAGTAATTATGGAAATTATCTGACATTTAGAATATCATCGGCTGAAATGGAACGAATTAAAACACGTCCTGACACGTTAAAGAATAAAGATGTCAACAAGAATAACATTTTTAAATGTATGTGTTCTTTCCCGACTACTATATAGTGTACAAACATGAGATATGAAATGCTTAAACTAGAGAGTATGTGGCATGCATTCTTGCGAAAGATGGTTTCAAACGGCTATAAAAGAAACAAACGCTTTTAAACACAAATAAGAAAGGAATAGAAGCTGCTACCGAGGTAATTGGCGAATTAGATTTGTCCTTTAAATATTCAAACGTAGACCTACGAACCATAACAAAACCAATGCCAATATCTGATTTTTGCGAAGTACAATATTTAAAATATATAGCCCATGTAACAAGACTACATAATTGTTCCATTCAGAAACAGTGGCTGTTTGCTAAGGAAAGAAAAATATTCCCTCGAAATGTATGGCTAAAGATTGAGACACCGTTGGGTTTATCTACCGGGCAGATACAAAAGAAAATGATAAATAAAAAGGAGTTCATGTTTTTGATATGTGTTATGATATACTGCCACGGGGGGTCATTTCCGGGTTAACACCTGGGCAGAAGTGGACGTGGCCCTGGTGACCTCATGAAAAATGCACATACGTGGGTGCGTGAAAACAGGAAATAACACAACAAGCGTAGGCGTTCAAACCCCATAAAAGAAGACACGTAAAAGGCGGCCCACTCGAGGACTCAGAACAGAGGACGGAGACAAGCGGAGGACAGACTCAGAGTCGAGAGCAGAGACTGGGCTTGGGGGCACGGCTCCCCATTATCTCTCTCCCACTCTTCACTCTCAGCCACGACAATGTAATCTTATAAAATAAAAAAATATGTCCTCATATTTTTAGGAAGAAGTTTCGTGTCTTCCTTTGATTATCCAAGTTCAGGACTTTCATCCCAGTATACAACATATGCAGCTTATGTAAAGACACTCTAAAGGCACAAACTGTATAAACGAGGGAATATGATAATGGCGACGTGTTCGTTTTACATTGATTTTATGATGGAAGAGGACAATGCTATCCTCCTCCGCATGCATTATGAAGATCTTAGAGAATAATTCAGGAGACGTAGCTAGATAAAGAATAAATTACCTATCGAATACCGAAATAAACTTGGAAAACAAGAACAGAGAAAACCGGTCTTGTTAGTAACTCAGTAGAAACCGTCATACGACCAATATATTTTGCAGCATGCTGTGTTGGGGGTGATCAATTAAAAAATTGGGGAAATCGGTGATCAATGAATAAGTTACTTCGATCGTCTTTTGTTGGGCAGTGATCACTAAAAAAAAGTCCAAATCTTCGAAAAACAAGCGTGAACGCTGCCGGACATAAACTAAGAGCCTAATTTAGAATAAACTTAAATTGCAAATTGAAACCCCCACTATAAACCTATTTATTTGTTTCTAGACGTAAGGAGTAAATGTTTAAATTTTCAGCACTCTAGCTCCGTTGGTGCGGCCTGTACGCGTGATGCATACATACCAATGTCTTCTGGCAGCATGCCGTGTTAGGGTTGATCAATTAAAAATTGGAAAAAAGTTGATCAATGAATAAGTTACATATCTCGCCTTTGTTGGGCTGTGATCACTAAAAAAGTCCGAATTTAAAAAAACAAAAACAAGCGTGAACACTACTGGACACAATCTAAAGGACCAATTTAGCATAAACTTACATTGTAAATTGAATTTACTGTAGAAATCTATGTTGACAGTTTTGGTGACAGTTTTGTTTGGCGGTTTCTTATATATAAAGATGCCCAGTGATCGGACAGAGGCTGCATTTGCATGGTTCTGGCTCTCCCACACTGACGGAAAACACACACAAATTGGTGATATCACGAGGTATTGCTGGGGAGCAGGGTAATCATGGACTATTAATTAAAAAAGAAAAATACATAATTGAATAAACATTTCTGTTTGAGGAGGATGCCGACTGGGCTTATGAATATAAACTGGAAAATTATGAAGATCTTTGCGAAGACTTCAGGAGACATCGCCGGATAAAGAATAGATTAGAAACGGTCAACAAAAACTGTCACCAAAACTGTCAACATCAGGTTTCTTCAGTCTTTAAGGTGGTATAACATGTATCGCGCCAATGGAGCTAGAGGGCAGACAATTTAAACATTTACTCATTATTCAAATGGTTCTTCGGACGATTGAACTCCTTCTTGTCAACTGTGTTGCAAACGCGACGTTTCGGCCGATCCATTCTTCGGCCTTCTTCAGGTGTAAAATCCGATTTACAATCGATTACCGATCGATTTACAATGTAGGTTTATGCTAAATCGGTCCCTTAGTTTGTTCACAGCAGTGTTCACGCTTTACTCGTTATAATGCCTACAACAATTTTGTTTTTTCAGTGGCATGTTCAATTTACAATGTGAATGTATGCTAAATTGGTCCCTTAGTTTGTGTTCGGCTGCGTTCGCGCTTGTTTTCTTTTTTTAATTCTGACTTTTTTAGTGATCGCCACCCAACAAAATCAAAAGAAGTATTTATTCATTGATCACTCCTTTTTCCAATTTTTTTAATTGATCACCCCCATGCTGCCAAAAGACGTTGGTCACGTGACGGTTTCTATTGAGTGACTAACCAGACCTGTTTTGAATTCTCTTCATAAATCCATTCTTCATTGCAAGTGACTCGTCCAAAAATGATCTTTTTAGTGATCGCCGCCCGATAATTGATCACCCCCAACACGACATGCTGTCAAAAGACGTTGGTCAGGTGAAGGCTTCTATTGAGTGACTACCCAGACTTGTTCTTTTGCGGCTGGGTTAATCGTATCGATGTCAGTGTCATCTTTTCATATTATGTATGACACTGATATATAATCAATATTAGAAAAGGGGTTGCGGTATCGTGCGGTGGTTGTATCTGTTGCATGTAGCATTCCCACACTATGACGAAAAGCCAACAAAGCTCCGAAACCGAAAGACGAAACGAAGGCGTCCCAGCAAAAAACGTGAGTGGCACGCGTAAAGGCATACCAGTATGCATCCAAGGGTAGTGACCAGTCGATTCGGAAAGGATAGGGGCCCTAACAAGTATCATCCCACAGTCAGACACAGTAAATACTAGCATTCCCAGGGAAATTATGAATCACCACCACCCATATATGCTGTGTTGGAGGAGATCAATTAAAAAGTTGGAAAAGGGAGTGATCATTGAATAAGTTACTTCTCTCGCCTTTTGTTAGGCTGTGATCACTAACAAAAGGTCTGAATTATTCTGACGGTGAAATTGTGAATGTGTTCCCCGGTTTATGATTAGCAATATCTCATGCGTCCCTCTGCTCGAAAAAGGTTTCCCATGTCTGTGTTAGAGTATCCAGATCAGGGTCTTCGGCAAGGGCCATCTCCTTAAGTCTCATATCCGGCATCCCATAAATGGTAGCATCTTTTATTGCATCCTTTTTCAATTTGCAATGTAAGTGTATGTACGGTTTCGCGTCATGGTCCAGCGTGACAGGGTAAGACCCATCACCCACCCACAGACCTGCGATGTGGCAATGTTTAAAAATGTTACATCTAACCAAGGACAGAAGTCGGGAACTACAAAGAAGAGGGAGAATCCAAACGTCGAAGGCATCCAAGTAAAACGTGAGTGAAACGCGTAAAGGCATACCAGTATGCATCCAAGGGTGGTGACCAGTCGATTCGGAAAGGATAAGTCCCCTACCAAGTATCATCCCATAGTCAGACACAGTAGATAACCAATGTGTCATCCTACGTCGAAAGATATGGATAAAGATTTATTTTATGTAGACAAAGTTAAAGATTTATTTTATGTAACTATAGACCAGTGTTTCTCAACCTTTTTCAACCAAACGCCAACCCCCATAACACCTAGTCACATGTCAACGCCCCCCTATGGCACCTAGTTACATGTCAACGCCTCCCTCTAGTTTAAATATGAGAAGTACTCAACTCAAATTCTTTAGAGACATTCGGTAGCTTGTCATTATAAAGAAACACAGCAACATTTAGTTCAAAGGTTTTATTAAGGAAATTGTTATAGTAAATATATCAATGAATTTCTAATGGGTGCTCATTATCAAATTAATGGTGGCTGCAAGGCAATTTAAAAGGTTTATTAAAAAGTAAATTACTTAAAAGAGTACATACAACATACATTTTTACTACCAGTGTAACTTGCCAGTTACTTACTTGTATAGAAGAAATTGTTGGTGAAGTAAGCATTTAATAACTGCCTAATTCCTAATTCTTTCTCGTTTGTAAGCAGATACTAAACAGCAGCCATTTGTAAATCAGAATTATAGATACTTATGGAATCTCCACAACACCCCTCTAGAAGTTCAAACTCCCCCTTACGGTCTTTATTCACCCCAACGCCCCCTTGAAACAAACCAACGCCCCCAACGATGTATTAGGTTGAAACGAAAGTTATATGCAATGTTTTAATTTACACAGGCAGTCCTCTATTTTCGTACCGGTTGCGTTCTTGAAAGACTGTACGAAAGTGAATTTCCGAATCTTGAATCATTGAATTACATATTAATTAGGGGGTTCCGCTCCCTGAGAGATAAACACACACACACACACACACTTTCGTTTTTATCATTCGTTGCTGTTTCCCTTTTCTACCATTGATCGTATTTAAATGGAGTCATTTCTTACCCCACTTTTGATAACCTTTACTATGGAGAAATCTCACGCATCAAGACGGCGTCCACAAAACCTTCCTCACAGAAGACCGGATTCTCATCAATAGGTCTGGCTTCTTTTTCCTCAACAAAATCCTCCGGGCGCCGGCAACACATCCTCCATAGAGGAACACAGAAAAGCCATAATCAAGGACGAGATAGACAAATCTGGAATGGCTAACCATGTCTGGAGAGAGAAAGGCGACCATCTTCCTCTCTGGGAGGAAGTCCAGATTATTGACAGAGAACGATGTTGGAAGTTTACAAGACAAATAATGAGAAGGAATTCAATCGTCCGAAGAACCATTTGAGTAGGTTACTAAAATAGCTAAATTCAAATAAAATGAAATAAAAAGGGTAATAGCATATTTTTGTGCGTAACTTAATTTCTTCTAAAGAAGATTTTAGGAATTATTTTGAGTCATTCATTTTTAATTTTAATTTTTAATTTTAAAATAATTGTCTATTAAAATCAACAACAATTTATTTATTTAACGATTAACGCCACTTGTTTTATAAATTTAATGTATCTTTTTAAACTGCTACACAATAAAGGCAGGAAAGAGAATTAAAAATAGAAACACACATTCCTAATTCTTTCTCGTTTGTAAGTAGATACTACTAAACAACAGCCATTTGTAAATCAGAATCGTAGATATTTATGGAATCTCCACAACGCCCAGTCTAGAAGTTCAAACTTCCCCTTAAGGTCCTTAGTCACCTCAACGCCCCTTGAAAAAAATCAACGCCCCCCAACGACGTATTAGTTTGAAACGAAAGTTATGTGCAATGTTTTAATTTACACAGGCAGTCCTCTACTTTCGTACAGGTTGCGTTCCTGAAAAACTCTACGAAAGTTGAATTTCCGAATCTTGAATCATTGAATTACATATTAATTAGAGGGTGCCGTTCCCTGAGAGATAAAAAATATACGAATGTCTGAATCTTGAGTCATTAAATTACTTATTAGGAGGTTTCTCTGGGAGAGTGTGGCAATCAAAACATGAGAAATACGCTCGTGTCAATCCAATCATAAGATACATGGCTGCACCTGGCCCTTGACACAGAACGAGGAAAATTAAGGACAATAAAAACTTAATTAACAAACATATTTATTGATATAATTATACAGTGGTGCTATATAGATTACTAATCAATTTCTGAAAAAATATTATCAAGAGTTTGCAGAACTGCACACTTCCCCATGCATACACACACACGCACACACACACATTCTCATTAACACGCACGCACACACACACACACACATTCGCATTAACACACACACACACATTCTCATTAACACACACTCATACACATAATCATGCTAGCACACGCATGCACGCATTTGCGGTGCACACAACTTCAGTGCAGTCACAATGCAGGTGCATTGCATTTCGCTACACACAATGCGGTGAATAACTCTCATGGTTTACGAAAGTTATGTGCAATGATTTAATTTACACAGGCAGTCCTCTGAATCATTGAATTACATATTAATTAGAGGGTTCCGTTCCATTAGAGCTAAAAATATACGAATATCTGAATCTTGAGTCATTGAATTACTTATTAGGAGGTTTTGTTCTCCTGTGTGTTACTAGATTACTCTGGAGGATTGTGGCAATCAAAACATGAGAAATACGCTCGTATTAATCCAATCATAAGATACATGGCTGCACCTGGCCCTTGACACAGAATGAGGAAGATTAAGGACAATAAAAACTTAATTAATAAACATATTTATTGATATAATTATACAGTAGGGTTATATAGATTACTAATCAAATTTTGATAAACAATTATCAAGAGTTTGCTGAACACCACACTTCTCCATGCACATACACACACACACATGACGTATTAGGTTGAAACGAAACGGTTGCGTTTCTGAAAAACTCTACGGAAGTTCAATTTCCGAATTTCTTGAATCATTGAATTACATATTAATTAGGGGGTGCCTTTCCCTGAGAGCTAAAACACACACACATACACACACTATATTATTATTCGATCATTTTATGATACATATTGTGTCCTTAAAACTTAGTTGGGAAATGAAGATATGCAGGGGGAATAAACAGGATGTTGCCTGAACTTGCAGGTGATGGCTGTAAAATCAGCGTGGGCGTTCGAACCCGATAAGATGGAAAGAGACACCGGACGCCCTCAGAGAGTCATACCACCCAGGAAGACACCAGGCCAGTTCCCCTGTTGGGAACAGTCTCTCGGCTCTCCTTATCTCATTCTCTCCCACTCTTCATTCTCCGCCACGGCACGATGTATCTTTCTCCAAGTTCAGGATTTGCCCCACACGGACCAAGAATAGCTACACAACATAATGCAGTTCAGTAAAAGATGTACGAATGTCCGAATTTTTACGGTACGGAAATTGGGGGGGGGGGGTAATTTATAGGGTCCGAAAGTCCGTAGTGTACGAAAGTTGAACGGACGAATCTCGAGGACTGCCTGTATTTGGAAATAAAGATATAGTTCTGATTAAAGATACGTTTAATCATTATTGTACTCTGCTTAACTTTTAATAACCTTATTCCATCTATCAACAAGTTTTTTCCATACTAGTTTTGTAAAATTCCTTCGATTATGACCTGAAATAAGAGACTAATTGAGTTTCAACCTTTTCTCTTGGAGGGAGTCTCTGTCTATTGGAATCGTTAGGCAAACTCCTAAACAAATGATAGAAGTCCGGGGGCAGCAGGAGCTACCGTGCACCCCCGCCTCCATGATTCTACATTTAGGGTACCAAAGTGTTCGTTAGGATGTCCTCTTTCAGAAAAAAGATGATACCAAGAAGAAGTTGGGAAGAACTACCTCATTTGCATAAAACAAAATGGCTGCTCGCTCACACTAGGCTGGGGCCTAGAATACGCCGACCGCATCCCCTACAAAGAGGAAAGAAGAAAAAAACAGGAGCCACCTGTTTTTGCACCAAAGTCGCAAGACTCTATTTAAAAAAAGAAAAAATATATTTTCACCAAAGCCGCAAGACTCCATTTAAAAAGAAAAACCGTTCACCAAAGTCGCAAGACTCTATTTAAAA
>VCCN01007224.1:452512-463110 GCA_006491835.1 Architeuthis dux
GGGGGTATGAAAGAAAGAAAGAACGAATGAAAAAAGAAAGAAGTAAACAAAGAAAGAAGCAAAGAATGAAACAAGAAAGAAAGGAACAATGGAACAAAGAAACAGAAAGATACAAAGAAAAAAGACTAAAAAAAGAAAGAAGAAATCAAAGAAAGAAGCAAAGAAGAAAACAAAGGGAGAAGGAAAGAATGAAAGAAAGAAAGACTGAAAGAACGAAAGAAAGACGTAGCTTATTTGAAGTCCCGATTGTTCATGGCGCGAAATGATTCGATAAAGTCAACTCAGCAGACGATAGCATCAAGGGAAATTATGGAGGAAAATTCGTTCTACGTCAAAACGTCCTTCCACACAATCTCGCTTATCACCAAGAACATAAAATCTCTCTTATTATCCAGAACACAAACTCTCTCTTATTATCAAGAACGAATTACACAAAGCAAAGGTTAATTCTAATTATCACCGTGAAGAACAATATTTCCCCAGAGATTCTTCCAAGTTGGTCAGCTTAAAAAGCATTCAGGATTAAAACAGCCGACATCTTGATCAAACGATATAGAAAGCGTGATCTGTGCTACCCGGTCGATACGTTTTCTTGTCAATGTTGGGATAGCAAGGAATGTAAATTATAGTGTACGCTTACGTAATGAGAAGAACCGTTGGGAAAGGACGGGGAGAAACAATTATGGCGGAAAAGAAAAAAATGGCGGAATAGAACAAATATGGCGGAAAAGAAGCTATTAAGTTGTTACTCATTAGAGGCTGTTTTTTTTTCACATCATAGAGATTCTAAACTATATAATACACCGTGTATCTTCGTTGATTGCTTCGTTCGCGCAGAAAGGGAAAAAAAGAAGAGACAACGTCCGACCTTACGCACCCGATCTGCCTTCACCTTCCCCATCGATACCCAACCCCGACTGCCAGTAGTGTCGTTTAATGGGGAGAAGAAAGACAACTGCCTTCCTCACCCCGTCACGCAGAAAGGGAAGCTGTAAAATCTTTACACCAACTGTAAAATCGAAATGAATTAGACAAAAACATTGCTGTAGTCAATAAAGACTCGCTTCTAATGAGGACTTAACAATATATTAATTTCATATATGCCGTCATTTTTTACGGCACGGATATACTAGCAATGCTATACGTGAAAGATTTACTAATATAATCGCATTTTTGTCAAATTCAATGTAAATAGAGATATAATTCATTATTATTATATTCAAATGACGATAGTCTGCAATCAGACTGTTATTATATGCTGCCACGAAAAGGTTATTCCGGGGTCAAACACCTGTGCGGAAATGTAAGTGACCTGGTCACTTTAGGAAATAGGTATATGCATGGGTGTCCAACAAACAGGATGTGACACCTGCGTGGGCGTTCGAGAAACCTATAAAGCAGACCCGAACGGAGAGCAGACGCGAACAGAAAACGCGGCACTCAAAGACATCAGCGGAGCCGGAAGGCCCGACGCCGCTGTCCCTGTTGGGGACGACTGACGGTTCTCCTGATCTCTTTCCCACTCTTCATCCACCGGCCGACGAAGTGTATGCTGTGTATACTATGAAATAAAGATATGTCTCATATTTTTACAAACGAATCTTCGAGTCTTTCCTTTCTATCCAAGTCCAGGACATTCACCCCGCTATACAACAAGACGCTGTGATAAACTCAAGCAAGAATTTGATATAATTTTTATGGGATGCAAATCTATCTTGATTTCTTTGTGGTGTTGTATCAAAATGGCGAAACTTAATGTGACTATTATCTAATCTTCTGCTGATTCTCGACGCCTGGTTCTTGTAACAATTTGTTTAAGCTCAAAATTTCCTTTCCAGTTATATATAACAAGTGTATATTCGGACAATTTGGATTTCACCCGTTGTTGAACCCCAGCCGAAATAACGCCATTATGGATGTGCCAGAATATCTGTTTGCCCAAGCATTGACGGGTGGCATCAATCAGATTCTGATTCACGACTAAATTCTGTTGAAAAAATAGCAACACAGAAACTACAAGCACACCACAAAAGTCAAGGTTAGTCCCTATTTATTCTAGACCAGTGGTTCCCAACGTGGGGCGCACGCCCCACATGGGGGCAATTTGATTATAAAAGGGGGCAATTTATAAATGAGGTATTAAGAAAGAATTTTGACCAGTTTCATTTGCTAAAAAAAGTGTGATGAAACTGATGCCACTGTTCTTCCATTGTGGATCTGAAAATAATGACCTTTGATTTCAAAGACAGATTTTCTGATTTAAAAGAAATTGATTGTCCATTTTGGGTAACTCAGCCAATGCTAGTGGATTTATCTGATGTGGCTATGCAGTATCAAGAAGAACTCTCAGAAATACAAAATGATGAGTCTGTTAAAACGTTCTTCAAAATAAAAAGGAACTATGGCTTGGCTCTGTGATGAGACAGAAACTAAATACACAAATTCAACTAGTTTTGCAAAAAAAACTACTGTTGTCATTCCCGTCCTCATATTTGTTCCGAAAGTATCCAGCTATTTAATATTAACGAAAACAAGAACGCAAAGGTAATGGCGCCTTAGTCAACTTCAAAGAACTCCCATTGGGACTTAACACACTTATACAAAAACCTGAGGAAAAGGACGGGAAGAAACAATTATGGTGGAAAAGGAAAGAAAATGGCGGAATAGAACAAATATGGCGGAAAAGGAAAGAAAATGGCGGAATAGAACAAATATGGCGGAAAAGGAAAACAAAATGGCGGAATAGAACAAATATGGCGGAAAAGAAGCTATTAAGTTGATACTCATTAGAGGCTGTTTTCAAAACAGTGTGCAAACATTCTTTTTCAGGATCGCCATCAGCTGCCTCGTTGCGCTCTCCGCGATCTCGTCCAAGGTCTGAAATATCTTTGGGGAAAGTTAGCAGTCGCGGGAAGCCAAATCTGGACTGTATGGGGAGGGGTGGGGTCTGACAGACCTGGGTGATGCGATGTCTTGCCAAAAGGAGCCGCGCGAGACGTGAAGAATGACTCACTCTGGCATTGTGAATGCAACGATTACACAGTACGCCATCTCAAGCAATGATCTCTCACTGTCGATATTCAAAACGGCTGGCTGATTTCCAGTCCGTAAATATTACATCTATATTTAAATGTTAAAAATACAGGATCCAAATATCCTTTGGCAATCAGAAAAATATTTTTCTTAGATTAAAATCCGAAAAATCGTCTTGAGGTCAAATATGTTCTCATATACTTCGAAAGTTGAAGAGTCCATTGTTTTAAATGGTGGGATGGAGATTTCTTTCATCAGCCAATTCCTAATGTTAACTTTTATTTTGTAATACGATAGAGAAACATCATCAGCAGCAGCAGCAGCATCAGCCGTTATAAGTCCATTGCTGGACAAAGGCCTTTTCCATCTCCTTCCATGACGACCTTGATTGTGTTATCCTCTGCCACGTCGTACCGGCAAACTAGGACCCAAATCGGGACTGTTTTGGGGTGAGGGTGACAGAACTGTGAGATGCGATGTCTTGCCAAAAGGACCTCGCACGGGACGTGAAGAATGACTCACTCCGTCATTGTGGTACATAAGCTCACTCAATGACGTCTCACTGTCGACTGAGTGACCCCACCGGAGAGTGTCTATTCATTCACGCGCAGTAAGTCTACTCTGTGCGGTTGCTAAATTACACTAAGGCCGCGCAACCGGTTCTCGAGATATTCATGTTGGCTGGATAGATTTCTCCCCTTTGCTGCACTAAGCTAAATTAGTGTAATGATTTCGATTCTCACAGATCCTCCTTTCGATCTGTCCTTGTGCCAGAGTAAGATTCTGAGTAAACATTGCCGGATCTGTTTGATGACCGATGTAAATGCGTTTTTTTAAAGATGATTTTCAGAGATTCATCATCATCTGCGGCAGGATTAAAGAAAGGCATGAAGCAACTTCTCCCTACTCAATTATTTTGTCATTTAGAGAATTAAAATGAAAACATGGTGCAAACATGATTTTCCAAGAACCATCTTCATCGGCGGCAGAATTAAAGAAAGGCTTGAATCTACTTCTCCCTACGCAATTATTTTGTTAGATTTACAAGACATACGACGGACGAAAAGTAAATGTCCCGTTTACCATAAAATTACATTGTAAATAGAACATTTTTTCCCACTTGGTTAACGGATGTAAAACCTTAAAAACAATTTTTTTCTAAAAACTATCAACTTCTAGGACGATTGTTTAGGGTCTAACGGATTAAAGGCACAACAGTTTAATAGCGAAAAAAAATTGTTTCTATTTTTTTTCCACTTGGTTAACGGATGTAGATCTTTACCAAAAATTGTTTCTATTTGTTTCCCACTTGGTTAACGGATGTAGATCTTTACCAAAAATTGTTTCTATTTTTTTCCACTTGGTTAACGGATGTAGATCTTTACCAAAAATTGTTTCTATTTTTTTCCCACTTGGTTAACGGATGTAGATCTTTACCAAACATTGTTTCTATTTTTTTTCCCCACTTGGTTAACGGATGTAGATCTTTACCAAAAAAATTGTTTCTATTTTTTTCCCACTTGGTTAACAGATGTAGATCTTTACCAAAAAGTGTTTCTATTTTTGTTCAACTTACCAAAGAGTTTTCTACACTCTTCGTTCATACCGGGAATTGAACCCGGGACCTTCAGTGTATGAGGCAGCTAGCACGCTGCCTTCACACACCATTACACTATCCTAGCGGATAACCTTGAGATATTAAAATGTCGGTCTCGTAAAGCATCTAGAGTGAGTTCTATTCAATTCGAACCGATTAGATAATCTTTCAGAAGGAAAAAGAAATAAAGAAAGGCCTTCAAATAATACGAAGGACGAACGAACAAAAAACGGAAATTGCGGATTAACGTCCGCCATTGTATTTTAAATGCAAGACGGAATCAAAGTAACATGTCTTTCGTTGTAAGATTATCTGTTGAAAAGAATTAAAATGATTAAAATTTAAATTTCATCTTCGAGTTTAGCTTAGCTCAGTGGCTCCCGTGTCGCACGACACACGAAACAATGATGTGTATCCATCTCTAGAACGCTCCGTGGAAACCCAATCATTGTTTGTGGCAAGTGCGGCTTTTTACTATAAGCTTGAAAAAGAGATGCAGACGAGGATATTAAAAGTGCTGGTCACTTAGGTTGAGTTCCATTCAATTGGAACTGTCATGGCGGAAAAGGGTGAAAAATGGCGGAATAGAACAAATATGGCGGAAAAGAAGCTATTATGTTGTTACTCATTAGAGGCTTTTTTTTTTTTCAAATTTACAAAACAGAGTGTAAAAATTATTTTTCAGGATCGCAATCAGCTGCCTCGTTGCGCTCTCCGCGATCTCGTCCAAGGTCTGAAATATCTTTGGGGAAAGTCAGAAGTCGCAGGAAGCCAAATCTGGACTGTATGGGGAGGGGTGGGGTCTGACAGACCTGGCTGATGCGATGTCTTGCCAGAAGGACCTCGTGCGAGACGTGTAGATACGCTTTCAAACGGGAAAAAATAATAAAAGATTATAATCAATTACCCTATGATATCCGGAGCATATGTACATTAGCAAGCTTTAAATCAAAAATAAAAACTAAATAATACGAGGGACGACAACAAACAAAGATGGCGGATCAATGCACGCCATTATCTTTAAAATGCAAGACGAAATCCAAGTAACATTTCTTTCGCTGTAAGATTATCTGTTGAAAAGAATTAAAACTATAAGAAAGAAATATGCAGACCAATTCTGTAGTGTAGGAAGTTCAATCTACACTGGGAGATCCAGGCTTGTAGCCTTGTGCCAGACATAGCTAAGTTTAGTAAATAACTATAAGAAAGAAATAGGCTGACCAATTTGGTTGTGTAGGGAGTTTGATCCTTACTGGGTGTCCCAGTATTGTATCCTTGTGCCAGACTCAGTTAAGTTTAGTAAATAACTATAAGAACGAAATATGCAGACCAATTTGGTTGTGTAGAAAGTTCAATCTACACTGGGAGCTCCAGACTTGTATCCTTGTGCCAGACTCAGCTAAGTTTAGTAAATAACTATAAGAACGAAATATGCAGACCAATTTGGTAGTGTAGAAAGTTCAATCTACACTGGGAGGTCCAGGCTTGTATCCTTGTGCCAGACTCAGCTAAGTTTAGTAAATAACTATAAGAAAGAAATATGCAGATCAATGTGGTAGTGTAGAAAGTTCAATCCCCACTGAGAGCTCCAGTTTTGTAGCCTTGTGCCTGACTAAGCTAGAACGGGATGAAGATAAATATATTAAAAATGCTGGTCACGTAAAGCCTCTAGATTGAGTTCGATTCTAGTGGAACTGATTTGATAAGGTTTCAAAGGGAAAAAATAAATAAAATATTCAAATAATACGAGGTTTGAACAGGCAAAAAACAAAGATGGCGGATCAATGCACGCCATTGTCTTTGAAATGTAAGATTTCTTTCGTTGTACGATGATCTGTTGAAAAGAATTAACACAATTGAAATGTCATCTTCGAGTTCAGCCCAGTTCAGTTGTTCTCGTGTCGCACGATACACGAGTCAATGATTTGTCTTCATTTCTAGAACGTTCCGTACAGACCCAATCATTGTTTGTGGCCACTGTGGATTTTTACTATAATAAATAAATTTGCTATTGTAGGGAGTTTGATCTTGCTGAATGTCCCATGATTGTAGCCTTGTGCCAGACTCAGCTAGGTTTAGTGAATAACTATGAGAAAGAAATATGCATACCAAGCTCCAGGCTTGTATCCTTGTGCCAGACTCAGTTAAGTTTAGTAAATAACTATAAGAAAGAAATATGCAGACCAATTTGGTAGTGTAGAAAGTTCAATCTACACTGGGAACCCCAGGCTTGTATTCTTGTGCCAGACACAGCTAAGTTTAGTAAATAACTATAAGAAAGAAATATGCAGACCAATTTGGTAGTGTAGACTGTTCAATCCACACTGGGAGCTCCAGGCTTGTAGCCTTGTGCCAGCTAGAAAGAAATGCAGATAAGGATATTAAAATGTTGGTCACGTAAAGCTTCTAGATCGATTTCGATTCTATTGTAACTGATTTGATAGGGTTACAAAGGGAAAAGGTTCAAATAATACGAGGGACGACAACAAACAAAGATGGCGGATCATTGCACGCCATTGTCTTTGAAATGCAAGACGAAATCCAAGTACATTTCTTTCGTTGTAAGATTACCTGTTGAAAAGAATTAAAACAATTGAAATCTCATCTTCGAGTTCAGCTCCGTTCAGTTGCTACCGTGTTGCACGATACATGAGGCAATCATTCGTCTCCTTCTCTAGAACGATCCGTGGAGACCGAATCTTTGTTTGTGGCAATTGTGGCTTTTTACTATAAGCTAGAAAGAGATGCAGACAAGGGTATAAAAAGTTCTGGTCACGCAAAGCCTCTAGGTTGAGTTCCATTCAATTGGAACTGATTAGAAACGCTTTCAAAAGGAAAAAATAAATAAAGGCTTCACACTATGATATCCGGAACATACGTACATTAGCAAGCTTTAAATCAAAAATGAAATCTTTCTTGTTTCGAGACTTTCATAATTATATGAACTCCTAAATAAATACACTTCGTAACTGTAGCTCCGGCCCTGTGTTTTGTAAAAAAAACTTTATTGACAAGTTGCACTTTCTTCTTACTCTTCATTAATAGGCCTTATAATTTTACTACTTTTTACCTTCATGTTAAATTGTAGTCGTTGCTTTTTAACGCAACTTTTGCTCAGAACGATTACCCGCCGGCAGTGAGCAAATAGCGTTGATCGAAAATAAAGAATAAGCCTCGGGATCGTGGAAGTCCCGGAAGTAACCGGAAGCCCAGAAACCAATCACTGCGCATGAATGGGGAGGAGGGGGGGAGGTAATTCAAAACCATCCGTATACCCCCCCCGCCGAAACAGAGATGAAAGAGTCGTCACAACAGCAAAAAGCAGTCGAAGTTGTTCGAGTTGCAAGTTACCGAAAATTTCGACCATAATGATCGTTACGCCACCCCCCTCCCCGAAGACAAGAGTCGAGTTGCCATGCACCTGTCAGCGTTATTAATTAACGAAAAAACAAATAAGGGCTTAATCGCGAGAAGAGGATTTCTTTCGCAAGACACCGTTATACGCCGACCACAATAGACAAGGTAAGGGTTTTTTGCTTCTTCTTTTCGCCTGACCGTTTTCAAAGTTTGAATTGGGTTCCTTTGACTTTGGATCCTTCCCCGTCACCCCGTTCGGAAATAGTTATTCGGCAATTAAATTATTTCTGCTAAACGAGGGCATGTGTAATCGCCCCGTAGAATCTTCTTGTTTTGGCATAGTCATACTGTTAAAATGTATACCCAATGGCTCCACTATCAACCCTGACTCCTACGTGAGCACATTGTCAAAACTCAGAATAGGGCTTCCTCGGGCTAAGCCACATTTGAAGATGAGCGATGCGCTTTTGCAACATGCATTTAGTCATGTTTTGTGGTTCTAAATGCTAAATTTCTCGAAAATGTTTTTCTTAAGAATTAAATTGTTAAATGGGAAAAAAAACATGTTTTTTTTTCTATCCTTCTAAAATCTTGTTCAGAATAGGAGATTAAAAAAGTGAACTCACATTGCTATATGGAAGAATTGCCAAACTATTAAGTTAATTGTTTTCCCCCTGCTCAGAATCCATAATGGCCCCTGCAATCTCAGGGATTGAAAACATATTTTGTGCTTGTTCAAATACTTATGAGTAATACTTTTTTTATCAATGATAATTTATACATAAAAAAAGTATTGCTTCTTCGAGCTAGGCCACATTTGAAGATGCGTGATGTGCCTTTGCAATATTACAATGCAAGGTCTCACAACGACTTAAAGATCAGACAAGCAATGGCTGGACAACCTTGCCTCATCAGGCTTCCATCTGTTTGTCTAGCACTCAGAGGACAGCTATTCTCCAATGATGATGAGGTGAAAGAGGCCACTCGCACATGGCTAAGAAATCAGCCAAGAAGCTTCTAAGAGGCGATTATACATGCCCTCATTTAAAGGTGGAATACAATGATTGAGAAAGAATGCGACTATGTTGAGGACTAGATTTGGAATCCTGAGCCTTTCGTGTTCATTTTGGTATGCTTTGGGTCCTTCTACTATTAAATATGTTGTAATTAAAGAAGAATAGGCATTACTTTTTGACGGACCCTCGTAACTATAAGAAGGAAATAAGCAGACCAATTTGGTAATATAGAAAGTTAAATCAACACTGGGAGCTCACGGACCCTAACAAATGAAAGTCTGAGGGTGCCCGGTCAGCCGGACTGTAGGGTGGATGAGGAAAGGTTGTCCAGCCATGCGTTTTGGTTCTTTGTCTGGTCTTTAAGCTGCTGTGAGGCCTTGCATTGTCATGTTGCACATCAAGCACATCACTCATCTTCAAATGTGGCCTATCTCGAAGAAGCCTTGCGACGAGTTTTGACCATGTGCTCACGTAGGGGTCAGTATTGATAGTGGCGTCATTGGGCATAAACTCTAACAGTATGACTCCCTTCTGTTCCCAAAACAAGAAGCTTCTACAAGGCGGGTACACATTCCCTCATTCAAAAGTGGAATACCACGATTGAGAAGGAAGGAGACTATATTGAGGACTGGATTCGGAATCCTGAGACTTTTCTGTTCATTTTGGTATGCTTTGTGTGATGCTACTATTAAGTCTGCTGTAATTAAATAAGAACAGGCGTTACTTTCTGACCGAGCCTAGTAGATTCTGTATTTTACAAGTAGATAAAAAGGATTCTACCTCATCTACGGAGAGGAAACTGTCTCAGATTCTGAAAAATAACGAGGTTAATCTTACTTATGTAGCATATGTTGTACAGGGGCTCTAAACTGAATGGCACCGCTATCAATTCTGACTCCTACGTGAGCACATTGTCAAAACTCAGAGCCAGGCTTCTTCGAGCTAGCCCACATTTAAAGAGGAGTGATATGCTTTTGCAACATGACAATGCAAGGCTTCACAGCAGCTTAAAGACCAGACAAGCAATCAGCGGTTCTCCAATGACGATGAGGGGAAAGAGGCAACTCGCACATGGCTAAGAAAGCAGCCAGGAAGCTTCTACAAAGGCGGTTATACATGCCTTCATTCAACGGTGGAATACCACGATTGAGAAGGAAGGAGACTATGTTGAGAGACTAGATTTGGAATCCTGAGAACTTTGTATTCATTTTGGTATGCCATCTCTATAAAACCTCTCTAGGTTCGGTGGTCACAAATTCAGTAGTTTCTACAAGGCGGGTATACATGCCCTCATTCAAAGGTGGAATGCCATGATTGAGAAGGAAGGGGACTATGTTGGGGATTACATTTGGAATCCTGAGACTTTTGTCTTCATTTTAATATATAAGGTTCAATCAACACTTGGAGGTTTGTAGCCGATACTAAGCTAAAAGGAGATGAAGATTAGTAGATAGGTAGTGCCCTTGCGCTGGCTACTGGTGTACCATAGCGAAGGGGTGCATACATGAAAATACATAGATATATATATAGATAGATTGACGAAAGAGAATACCGGGAGTTCAAAATATACAACTAAACAATCAACTTGACACTTT
>VCCN01007234.1:7759-26823 GCA_006491835.1 Architeuthis dux
AGTTTTATACTCATTCCAAAATAAGTAGTTAAACATGTGCTTTTCATGACAATAGAGGAACATGCAAACAAGTAGGTACAGACTTGTGTCTGGCAGTGCTGGCTCTTCACAAGTTAAACAGAATGTGGTGTATTCCGAATTCTTCCTTAAAAAGAATTTGAATAGAGAATAAGGGTGGTAATACTGATGGAAAATATTGAGGCTCATTGTCATAAATTAGAGAAATATGTTTTTATACAGAGGCATGTACATTAACAAATCTGATTCACTTGAGATAATGAAATGGTCAAAAATAAAAATTGTACTCAAGATTGTAGCAATAACATGTATTTCCAGGAAACAAAGACATTTTAACCCTTTAAACACTAGTGGCCAGTATACCAGCCTCTATTTGAAAGTCCATATAAATGTGATCTTTTGACCGTAATCTGGCCTGGGGATTTTGACCAATCACATGGAAATTAACAAAATGAGCTGAAAACCAACTTAGAAGGTGAGATTCTAGAAGTGGTTGATGGATACATCTACCTAGGACAGGTAATAAAGCTAGAGAAAGACCATGACTGCAAAATAAACGACGCATAAAGACAGATTGGAAAGCATTTGGTATGAATAGAGACATTCTGAAGAGCACCTTGCCAATGTGCCTAAAGCATATAGTATAGAGTGACTTACGGCTGCGAAACATGGAAATTAACCAAACGAGCTGAAAACCAACTCAGAATAGCACAGAGAGCCTGGAAAGAGCAATGCTAGGGATAACTGTAAGAGCTAGAAAAAGATCAACATGGATCCGAGGGAGAACTAGAGTGAAGGATATTATACAAATAATTAAGCAGCAAAAATGGAGATGGGCTGGTCACCTAGCAAGAAGAGATGATAACAGATGTGGGAAAAAAGACTAACCAATTGGTGCCCATGGGACAGTAAACGCAGTAGGAAAAGACCAGATACAAGATGGAGAGATGAGATAGAACAGTTTGCCGGTAAGACATCGCAGAGGTTAGCACAATCTAGGTCATCATGGAAGGAGATGAGAAAGGCCTTTGTCTAGCAGTGGACCTATAATGGCTGATGATGATGATGAATTAAATTTGAAATCATATGACTATTAAAACATAGTTCAGGTTTCTAAATGAATAGTAGTGGTACTTTGAGTGTTGGGGCTCCTGGGGGTCAGTGTGGAGGAGTCATACATGTCAGGGGGTTAATGTTCAAAGGGTTAATAACAATTTATAATACTAAATGTCTGATTCTATTTATCTGTTTGTGAGCTGTACGTAGCTGAAGTGGTGCCTTCTAGCCAGAGGTATTGAACTAAGTTAACCCTAAAATGTGATCAAAGAATGGAAAAATATCCAGGTGATTTGCAACTGAATAATAATGTGGGGTCAGCATTCACACTCACTCCTATCTATAATGTAATGACCGCTTTGTCAAGGAAGATAACTATTAAGTGCTAATTATAAAGTACTCTCCCGTATTTATTTATTTGCAAATGCATGAAAAAATCCCGGTTCATTCGGGTCAAATTTATGTATTCATTTATTTGCAAATGTATAGAAAAATCTGGGTTGCATTAGGGTGCACTATTTTCTCTCAAAGGGTAACTCAATGGGTCACAGGGTTGTCAAGTTTTTATTAAAATTAACGTGTTTTATTGAAATTGAAGCAGTGATATAAGCACTGTTTCAAAAGCCTAATTTACACTAGTGGAGATTTATCTGGCAGTGATTGAAAGAAAATGCCATGAGATCATATGAATATTCATTGTCGTCAGATGATAACAATTTGATTTTGCTTAAATAATGGGCAAATGGCAATTCAATAAGTTTAATTTCTCTCAGTGTTTGATGTTTGCTCAGTGAGGAATCATTTCATCTACACAAAACTTTCACTTTCTCAACTGTTTAGCATCAATAAGCTTGGTTTACAATGGAATCAAGTTCAAAGCATACGATTAGAAAGAGAGACTGGTTCGCAGACAAGCTGATATCTTCTTGAGAATGTGCAGCGTTTAAATTCATATGATCCTCAATCATCATCAATCAGCCTTTTAAAGTCTGTTGTCGGATATACAGTACTGCACAAATTCTGTGTTTCTTGCCTATGATTGCATTCTTTCCATATATGTATTGGTCTGCTAGTCTTCCAGATATGTTGGGGGTCTTTGTTAAAACATCTGAACTCCCTTATATTTTGGGGGCAGCGTTTGGTTAAATACTGACTCTAACATGCAGCAAAGTTGTATGTTTTTACAAATACTAGTTCAAGGCTATTTGACTAACTAGTTTGACAACTCTTCCAATGATTCAAATTACCATTTTTTAACTTCATTACATTCGATCAAAGAGATTTATAAAAAGGTGGTGCAATGGGAGTAGCGGTTAACAATGCGGACAATGAAATTGGCAAGCTGAGTTCAAATTCCGATCAAGGCTGCTTACTTTCACTTTGCACTAATGCCTTTGGGAAAGGCATGGATACATCTTTTCTCACCACAGTTATGGGTAGAATATCAGGGCAGACTGGCTCTCTAACCTTGAGAAGGCAACCAGTCTAGGAGAAGGACAACTCTGATTCTAAACCAGGGAGTGGAGCCCCCTTAAGAAGGTTGGATGTCAACTTTGACGTCCTTCCAGCAGCTCCTGCAGCCAAGCCAAAACGTACTCTCTAGCCTAGAGAATGCAACCAGTTTAGGAGAAGGACAACTCTGATTCTAAACCAGGGAGTGGAGCCTCCTTAAAACAGTTGGATGCCAATTTTGACATCCTCCAGCAGCCCCTGCTGCCAAACATGTCACGCTCTGCTATATCAGTGAGGCCGAGAGGGGGATTCTGTCGACTGGGCATCCCAGGATTTCCATACACTTCACCCAGGCTTGTGCCCCAGAGAGGTCACCTCAGTGTCATTCCATTGTCTATTGAGGAAAAAGGAGGCCATCTGCATCAGATCACTTTGTATAAATATTGTCATCTTCATCAAGAATAACTGAAAACATTTTTATTGGGGTAATCAAAAAAAACAAAATGGTATTTCGATTAAAAGTTTTCCTTTATTTAAAGATTTCTTCAAAATGTTGAATTAAGAACAAGAGTAAAAAGAGTGATTGAAAAAATGTACAGTGAGGCGAAACAAGTATTTGGACACTTACAAAATATTCATTTAATATACTTCTGATGCTCACATTTACTTTAAATTCACACAGATGGTGTATTTTGATAGAAAATTAAGAATTACTAAGAAAAAATATATATTTCCAAACATACAATGCAGAATAAAATATAAACAAAAGTGATGGTGGCAAAAGTATACGGACACATTGATTTCATATTTTAATACTTAGTTGCATAGCTCCTGTTTGCAATTACTGCTAGGAGACGTTTTTTTGTAACCCTTCACAAGCCCTCCGCAACATTACTTTGAAATATTGGCCCACTCTTCCTTGCAAAAGACCTTCAAATAATTAATGTTTCTGGGGTCCCTCTGATGAATTTGAACTTTCAAACATTGTCATAAATTTTCAATTGGATTCAAGTCAGGAGATTGACTAGGCCACTGAAGTTATTTGATCTGTATGCTTTGAGTCATTATCTTGTTGAAAGATCCAACCTTCTTCAAGCTCCAGCTGTTGCACTGAAGAGAACATATTAGCTTCCAAAATACTCTGATACAGTGTTCCATTGATGGTTCCTTCAATCACGTGAAGTGTCCCCATACCATTGAAAGAGAAACACCCCCAAAACATGATACTTACACCTCCGTCCTTTATTGTGGGGAGGGTGTTTTTTGGGGGATCATAGGCGCATCCATCTTTTCTCCATGGTGAGCTGGGTTTTTGCCAAAAAGTTCAATTTTTGATACGTCTGACCAGAGAATGTTCTTCCAAAAATAATTAGGCATATCTAAATAGTCACGAGCGCACTTCATCCGAGAATCACTGTGCCTTCTTTTCAACAAAGGTGTTTTCCGTGGGGTACAGGATTTTAAGCCATTCCTGTATAGTTCATTTTTAGTAACCAATGTATCAGCTACTCTCAAATCATCTTGGATCTCTTTTTGAATTACCATTGGATTCACTTTGATTGTTCTTAGCATTTTCGAGTTGCTTGAGGAGATATTTTCCATGGAGTGCCAGTTCGAGGGGGGCTTTTGATGTTGTCAAACTTCTTCCACTTCATAATAATCAATCCAATGGTACTGACAGGGATATTTAACATCTTGGCAATGGCCCTGTAGCTCAAACCTTCATTATGTTGCTTAAATATGACATTTTTTGTACGGTTGAGAGCTCCTTTACTTTAACCATGACTGCCACATTTCAAGAAGGTAAAAGTAGTGAATGATGGCTGTGATGAAATTATACCTTTGTTAAGTATTGCTGGAACATTCCAAAAGTTTCTGCAGGTACAGAAAGATCTAGACCTGTATTCCTTCTTAAATAACATTTTTATGATGAATTTTTAATAGTGTCCAAATACTTTTTTCCACTGTCACTTTTGTTTATATTTTATTCTGCATTGTATGTTTGGAAATATGTATTTCTCATTAATTCTTAATTTGCTATCAAAATACATCACCTGTGTGAATCTAAAGTAAATGTGTGCATTGGAAATATATTAAATGAATATTTTGTCCAAATACATATTTCGCCTCACTGTATATATAAAAATACATAATGTAAGAAGGAAAGAAATATTATCACTGTATATGTGTGTGAATGTTTTAGATTCCCTTATATTGCATTGAAAGCAAGTATTTAATTTTTTGTTGGAAATAATCTATTTCTATAATGAACAATGTGACATTTCCTGTTTGTTTCTCAGTTTGTAACAATGGACTCTGCCTCTTAAAGGCAACAATTTTGCTGATAAAAATATCTCCTATGCACCATTTGATACAACAGACTCTTCCATTTGAATGAGTTCAGTCACTTTTTAATAAAACCTCAGATGAAATTGATAACACACAGATTTTCTTTTTGTTGTATTAACAGCTTTGAAGTATTAAGTCTTATAATAAGTAAGACAATGTGGAGAAACCACCCGAACTCCACTGAAATTCGGGTAGATATCTTTACCAGATGTGTTATGTGTGTGTGTATGTATGTATTTAGTCTCTTTTCTAAAAAAATAATCTCATAAAACTCAAATATATCTGCAAATATTTTCACGGGGATTAAGTAGTCATTTCAATAAATAGCTGGAATTAAGCTTTTTACGCGAGTAGCTTGTTTTCATTTTTGCAATAAATTAAAATAATGTATGTAATTTTCTGACTTGTTTAATACTTATTAATTATTTTGCAGATGCTGGCATATTCTATCACTCACATTTAAAAAAACAGATTTGTTTCAATCTGTTCTTCACGGGCCAGAACAGAAGGGGGCCAGGTGGGCCAGTTTGCATGGGCGTACATTTTTGTGGCGGCCTACTCCCCTTGGTAGAGGGGAACCCTTTGGTAAAGAATATTGACATTGTAAATAGAGTCAAGTGGTGAGGGGGCCCTTCAGCACAAAATATTTATATTTTAAACAAGATTCATAAAAGATTAATACAGATAACATATAGATAAATAAATGCAAATTTATTGTATGTAACTCTTTATTAAAAAGATACATATAATTTTATATATTTATATGAAATCAAATGATGTATAATTTTATATCCAACAGAATATGATAATTATAATAACATTTATTAGTTGAGAGCCTATATTTGCCCGGCGCTTGTGTGAGTGACTGCTAAATGAGCGGCCTAAATCGTAAATGTGAATCGTTTCTTTATTCACATTTACATTTTAAGGCTGCTCGTTTAGCAGTCACTCACACCGGCGCCAGGCAAATATAGGCTCTCAACTAATAAATGTGATTATAATTATCATATATTTATATATTATTTATGTGTATCTCTTTTATCCTGTCCTGTTTCTTGTTATGTACATGCATATAGCCATATATAAATCAAATGTATTTTGTACAATGACAAAAATACTTAACGAACAGCTTGAAATGGGGCCTAGATTTCCCATCTGGCCTGGGCCTATTACCAGCTTTGCACAGGCCTGGTTTTTCATGTCACTGGATTCAGTAATGTTGAGGAAAACATACTTAATGGCAAGCTTCACTTGAAGGTTAGAAAATACAAAATAAAAACATTATTTTAATTCTGAAATCTGAAAGTGTTTTAAAAGTTTGTCGCATTCTCTAAAGCCAATCTTCAATTAAACTATTGCAGGAATTAAAAGATGTCTAAAGTGGCAACTTACATCATAAAGAGTTGTTACTTAACATTTTGTCAATTCTTTTTCTATCAATCACTGGTTTTCAAATCCTTAGGATAAACAAGCAAGCATTTTATAAAAATCTAACAATAACCTTCTGATTAAATTGTTTCTCTATTCTCAAAATAGAAAAACTCTTCAAGACTTGCTATCAGATAAAGGAATGTTTTGAATAAAAGTTCAAATATGTTATCATCATTTAAAGTTTTAAAAGCTCAAACATGTTATCATCATTTAAAGTTTTAAAAGCTCAAACATGGTATCATTTAAAGTTGTAAAAGCTCAAACATGTTATCGTCATTTAAAGTTTGAAAAGCTCAAACATGTTATTATCATAATTGTCATTTATAAGAAGTAAATTGATTATTATGGACAGTGATGGAAATGGGTTTTGTGAACTAGGTATAAAGTAAGGCTTGGATTTGGGAACTAGGTATACATCCAGTATATTAGTAGACATTGAATATACAAAAAACCTGGAAATTGAGAAGTAGATATACGCTGTACCCCTGCGTATGCCCCCCCCCTTTCCATCCCTGATTACGGAACTGAAAATATCAAAACACTTTCTCAAGTAAATTAAACTCAATTCAGTTTTCTTAATGTCTATGTTAATGAAGACACAGGGTGACACAAAATAAGCTGACTACTTTGATTCTGACGGACCACTATTTGTTTTTGTGTTTTTCAAAATCGTTACAACCAACCTACAAAAAAAGAAAACGACAAGAATTATTGTTAGAGCCTCGATCAACAATAACTTAACTTTCAATAACTGGTTCGGTGCAATATAGCCAGTTTCCATGACTCTCGATATTTAAAATTCTGTCACTGGAAACAACCAAACAAAGACACACACAAAGAAACAAAAAAAACAAAAAAAAACACAATGGTCTGAAAGAATCAAAATGATCAGCTTATTTTGTGCCACCCTGTGTCTTCATTAACATAAACATTAAGAAAACAGAATTAGGTTTTCATTATCTAGTTTTGCTAAATATTTTCATTTTGTTAGTTAACTTGTGTATTTTTAATGAATTGGAAACACCCGCTTTTGAGAGAGGAATAAAAAAAAAAGATAAGCATAAATAAGGATATATATGTAAAATAGTAAGAGAACAACAACAATAACAATCATGAAAAATGACAAAAGGATATGATAATTTCACTGAAAGAATTTAACTTAAGAAGGAGACATTATTTTTAGATTTTTCTTTCCACATTCGATGTCTGGCCAAAAGGCATAATTTGTATATGAACTGCCCCAGGATGGGATTAAGCTAGCTCTGACCCTGAGGCATATGTTAAAAAAGGGCCCCAAATTAAGAAAATATACATAAATATTAAAACACATACATTTTTTACTTGCAAAGTAATTCAATTTTTTCATTTGCTTTACAGCCAGATAATATGACAAATATGTTTGATATTTCAGTAATAGTATTACTAGTATTACACATTTTGATATTTTTGCTGTGACTATGACTTAAGTTTCAAATACCTTCATATTTATGTGACATATGTATCACATAGACACCACCGAGTCATTTCATAAAAGTTGAGGGCAATATAGTACTATAGTAATAGAGCAAGTGACAAATCACTGAATTGTAATTGATAACTTTCAAGCATTTTGCGCGGGGCCCGTAGCATATGCTACTTTTGCCACATAGTTAATCTGGCATTGAACTTCTCTAATAAGCAAAATGGGCTGCAGCAATACTCGAGGGAAGTGCGAATAGGGATTCCTCAGCATTGACAGTTGAGAAGTCCCCATAAAGAAGAAGTCACCTCACAGATCAAATCTAGTTTTTAAAACACAAACATTTTTTGAATAATGTTTTTTGCTTAGAAACGGTCTTCCCTCTAAGCCGCGCAAAAGATAAAATTATGCCACACAATAAAGTCTTGATGCCGCACACGATATAGGATTAGATAATAATGAATAAATATTAAAGAAAAATCAATGCACTAAATAAATCATTTCTTATATTATACACTTTTTGTTAGAAGTAACTGACCTTTATTTCATAAACTTTAGACAAAAAATCAACGATCGTCTCAAAAGTAAAACTATTTTCTGTACACTCCACTTCTCCAGTTGCTCAGAGGCTTTTTGATTCCGCGCAGGCCATGAAAAAATTAGAGGGAACATTGCTTACAAACCTTTGAGCAAACCTACTCCGTTATTTTGCCGTGTCTCCAAAAACAAAATTACTGGATAAGTAAACGATTTAACAAAAGATAGATATTTACTGAAAGTCAAATATTGCATTACTTGCCCTTCTGGGGCATACCTTTGCCAGAAATACTTTAAATGTTTTTATCTCCTCAAAGAGCAGAATTATCAAATAACTAATTGGATTTTCAGGGGAGATAATTAGATTTTCTAACACTATTTTGAAACATGTTTTGTAGTTTAAATATTTATCTTTATTGATCACTGTGAATTTTAACTAATTTCTCTTTTTTTTGTTTTTGTCTCATTTCCCGGGGTTATTTGGAGTAACCTGTTGGATAGGACTTTGGAGAAAATGCACATAACGGCTTCAAAAATAGATTTTCATAGAAGAGTATACGTTCAAGGCAAATTTATAAGAAAATAAGCAACAGAAATGCAATAATGAAGTGTAATTCTGAAAAAGAAAAATGGTTCTTTATGCTATTTTTATCATTACCTATTAACAATTAAATTTACTTCAAAGGCAGTGATTCCGAATGTTGGGCCCATGGCCCACAAGGGGGCAATTTGAATATATATTGGGTGGAAATCTTAATTTTGGTTTGAAGAGTGAAAAGCGTTCTGTGGCTCAAAACCGAGTTGTATTAAGGCGTAACTGATTAATTCCTAATTATGCAATACTATTAATTCTGAATTACACAATATTATTTATTACTAATTTTACTATAGAATCCATAGTAACTAATTAACTTTATGAGGTATAAAAGCAATAAGGTAGTTGTGTTGTTGTTACTAAATTTCAAACAATAAAGAAATTATAAAAGTTTTGTCGGTGCCCGCTCCTTGATTTAAAACTCAAAATAGTGGTAAATTTCTGAATTTAACATCAAATTTATTTTATCTTAAGGGGGCCCTCACATTTTCTGAGCTGTTGAGTTGGTGGGGGGCATGGAGCAAAAAAGAACCACCGTTCTAAGGGTTTACATAAGAATAACATGTTTGACATGTTCATTTCCACTACCCAACATGAACCGTTGCACATCTCTGCTATGTTCAATTCTCTGCTGATGATGTCATTTCACGACGACGAAATGCATAAAGATTTATCTTCATGATAAACATATTTGAGACTTAACACACTTTTCTCAATCTTTCTTTTCCACATTGTCTAATCAAATTCACCATAAGAATAACAGAAAGGAGTTTTTAAAAGATTTCTAATGGATAAAGTAAGATACTGTAACTTAACCTCAACCAAAGTAATAGGTGTTCTCAAATTATTACAGTGGAGATTTATATCACAAAGTTCTGTTCTATTTAATCCGTTCATTTAAGAGAAAGGTTGTATTTTAATTTTATATGTATTATTTTATATGTAGAAAAAACCTTTTATTTTTTTACCTCTGCCAACAAAGGTATATGTATTCACTCATGTTTGTCTGTCTATCAACGCAATATCTCCAAAAGTTCTCAATAAATTTTGATGACATTTTGTGAAAGGTTTTACCTAAGGAAAAATTGATTAAATTTTGGGGCGGATCCAGGAAGTTTTCTTTGATTGAGAGATATTTATTCATATATTAAGACTATAGTCCGAAACATGGACAATCAAAACTTAGACAGTTACCTCCTCTTCACCGTAGCTATATATGAACTAATTTTCATTCAGTTTTTAGTTAGTATGTGCATTGTCAGAGACTTGATGATTCCATTATCTGTGCCATTAACCATTATGCCTCTTGCACCTCCTGTAGGTTTACAGTTTGAATTGAATGATGAAAATATTCGATTGACAGCCAAACTCAGGAACCACACAACATATCCTCATGAAACTTTTCTGTGGGTACTAATGAGACCCCCACCAGGCATGTTTCAGCAAATTAAAAAATTAAAAATAATAATGTGGGGTCTACGTGTGTGCTCACCCCGATAATAATGATCTATCTATATAATACTAAATGTCTTATTCCATTTATCTGTATGTTATTTTGGCCTTAGGAACTAGGGTAGGTTTTCAGCTAATTCGTTGAAGTTATCATTGCAACACTTCCAAAGAAAAAGTCTTTGTTTTCCATCATAAAATGCAGATAATTTACAATATTATTTGAAGCAATTCAAAAGATCAGAGTTCAAAATATCAAGAATGTGGGGTAATTTACAAAATTGTTCAAGATAAATAATTTCAAATTAAACAAAATACAAACATTTTTAAAACATTTCAAACCCTATATGAAAACATTATAAGGAAATGAAAAACAAAATAAAAGGTTTGATAATGATAATTATGAGTTTTATTTAACAAGAAATGAAATAATGAGTTTCATATTTGTATTTATTAAAGAGTTCTTAACGTACACATGTTTATTTCATTAATAATGCAAACTAATTATGTTGTTTCCTTTATTTAAACGAGTAATCCAACATTATCAGTTTATAAATAACTAATCCCAGATTAAGAGTTTTATATATAAATAATCATAACCTGGAATAATTTATTCATTGTTTGATAATTACAGTCGAGAAGTATGAGTTTCCTTCCCCAAAACAAACTTGTATGATAATTATCTGGTTTACTTAGGAAATGCATTACATCTGCTTCATTTAAAGCAAATGTTATTCAAATTTTGCATTTCAATCTTACAACTAATCAGAGGCTGAGGGGAAAGGGGCTTTTGAAAACGCTCCTTGGACCCCAATCTCTATAAATTATAGTTTACCTACATCATATTTACTGACATTATACTATAACAACGATATATATGTTCATATGATAATTATAATGACATTTATTAGTTGAGAACCTATATTTGCTGGTGCTGGTGTGAGCGACTGCTAAACAAGCAGCCTAAATCGTAACCTGCATATAAGGTGGCTTCCAAGATGGATGTGGGTTTGACCCCTGCACAAAGCTTGCTTCTTTATTCACATTTACGATTTAGGCCACTTGTTTAGCAGTCGCTCACACCGGCACCGGGCAAATATAGGTTCTCAACTAATAAATGTCATTATAATTATCATATTCTGTCAGATATAAAATTATCCATCATTTGATTTCATATGTTCATATGTAGCATAGTGTACTCATCTATATTATAGCCAATACATGAATTGCATAAATAATAATTTAGCCTTTGGGGTTGTTTTTCACCAATTGAAGTGATAGTGCATGTCTATTTATTGCAAATTTTCCTTTTTCATCAAATCTCTCTAAATATTGGAGGGAGCCCCTCAAGAAGCTAAACATCCCAAGCCCCCAAATCTTTAGCTATCTCCAGCCACAGCAACTGATGTAACTTTAATGTTCTAAAACTTCCTTATACCATACCAGACCATTTATCCAGCTTCCAGAAAATCAGAATTACGGCTATTTTTAAAACTGGCTGGTTTTGAATCTGGTGCGCTTCATGGTAGTTTGCCACTTGTTTTAATTTTCATAGCCTGGTTTAATTATTTTCAGATGAATATTAGTGGATTAATATTGATTAAACAGACCCTGTTTTTCAAGTGGATTAATTTGTATATGTTATAAACAGTTTTTGTTCTTTGCTTTTCTTTGTTTGCTTTTCATTGTATATTTTATATTCCATATTTTGAGAATTTTAATTGGATTAATCAAGATCAAAAGTGTATTAATATGAATCTGTTAAATACAATTTCATTCTTTACTTTTCATTGTTTATTTTATATTTTAAGAATATATTAAGTCTTGGTCCAGAAATCTGGCAAATCCAGAAATTCAAGTCACCACCAGTCTCAAGCCAGCCGGATAAATAAAACCCTATGAGCAACTGAAACTCTGAAACTGTAATTGGACCTTTCAGAATGTCTGCACAGCCTTAAAATCTTGCTGCACAGCATAGTTGTTTTCTTGTGCATGGTCATGCACACCTTTGAGAAAACACTGACTACAATCACAAGGATTTCCTCTACAAAAAAAAAAAGATTAATTAATAATAATTAATGTAACACTTTAAGGTCTTGAGAAAGTTTTTATCATAGGACATAGGGGTAGAAAGCAGGGGTATGGTGTACACCTACTTCTGAATTTCCATGATTTTTGTGTATCCAATGTCTACCAATGGAGATATTATCATATACCTAATTTCCCAAAACCCATGGTATGATGTACACCTACTTCTGAATTTCCATGTTTTTTGTATGTTCAATGTTTACCAAGGGAAATGTTATCATATACCTAATTCCCAAAACCCATGGTATGGCATACACCTAGTTCCCAACACACATTTCCATCAGTGATAGGGCTCCAATCACCATGATTTCCTCTACAAAAGAAAAAGAAATAATTAAAATCCCCATCACCTCATTTGACACAGAACTATTCAAACGTATATATACGACAAATAAGAGAAGGATTATAAAGAGGATAAAGCAGAAGGAAAATGACTTTTAAAACATCTGTTTAACAACAGGATAGAAAAGAGCTGACATAACTTCTTTTTTCTCACTGGGGGAAAAAATGTGAATAAAAACCCTGAACAAACTTTTGGCATTCAATGTCGCTGCTTGTGTCAACATTAAGGAGGAACTGTTGTTTGGTTGTTAAAAGAAAAAATAAGACAGATCAAAGAGAAGGTGATGAGGAAATAGGTCAGGTGTTACATCAGGGTTACCTACCAACACACACTTATCCATCGAGTCACTCACCTGGATGTCTACCTATCTGTCTACATATTAATATAGAAAAATATACTTCTCTGTAGGCCAGAACAGAGGCGGGCCAGGTGGGCCAGTTGACATGGACTTACGATTTTGAGGGGGTCTATTACCCCAGGTAGATTGTATTTACTGCTTCTTATTACAGTTAACCATAGATTGGAAATCATTTGTTATGAATAGAGACGTGCTTAAAGCAGAAATTATACAACGGTTGCATAATACCAGCCATGAGATACAGATGCATGGAAATTAACAAAACGAGCTGAAAACCAACTTAGAATAGCACAGAGAGCCATGGAAAGAGCAATGCTAGGGATAACTCTAAGAGATAGAAAAAGATCAACATGAATCAAAGAGAAGAGTGAAAGATATTATACAAATCTGGTCACCTAGCAAGAACAAATGACAATAGATGGAGGAAAAGACTCACTGATTGGTGCCTATGGGATAGTAAACACAGTAGGAAAAGACCAGACACAAGATGGAGGGACAAGATATAAAAGTTTACTGGTAAGACAAGGTTGGCATGGAAGGAGATGGGAAAGGCCTTTGTCCAGCAGTGGACTTATGATGATGATGATTACAGTACTGTGCTCTATTGTCTTATATACATTTTGAATAAAATATCTTGCTATTAACTTTTTTATAAATAATCTAGAAATAACCATTAAAACTAAATGATAAATATTAAGTTAAATTCCTGACACTCTTCTTGGCTTGGCTGATTCAATTGGAAATTCAAATCTTGTTTGACTCAACCTCATACCCTCATCAGGCCAGAACAGAGAGGTTGAGGGCAGGCAGGTCAGTTGACATAGGCCTATGATTTTCAGGTGGGTACTCTTTGGTAAATAATATTGATATTGTAAAGAGAGTTAAGGGGGGAACAATTAGCACAAAATATTAATATTTTAATGAAGATTCATAAAAGATTAATACAGATAATTTCTGAATACAGAATAAATCTGAATGTACTCTATTGCATTCACTGCTTCTTATTACAGTGCTGTACTCTATTGTATGTACTGCTTCTTATTACACTACTGTACTCTATTGTATTCACTGCTTCTTATTACAGTACTGTACTCTATTGTATTTACTGCTTCTTATTACACTACTGTACTCTATTGTCTTATATACATTTTGAATAAAATTGCTTGCCCTTACCGTTTTTATTAGTTTTTCCAGTTCTTTTATTCTGTTCTGTTACTTATAGGTAGATCATGTATACTACATACATATGTTCATACCTATACATGAATAATATGTATGGCTGAATTGTGCATAACTCTTGAATTTTCATCTTAAGTCTGGGGCCTCAAACATGCAAACTATAATATTCAAAAAAACATAAGCCTATAAAAAATATGGTTAATCTTACAATATATACATGTAGACTAGAGAAATATAGACAGGGTCTAGTTGGTACACTACTATTGTATTTACTGCATCTTATTACAGTACTATACTTTATTGTCTTATATACATTTTGAAGAAAATTGCTTGCCCTTACCTTTTTTATAAATTGCTCTAGTTTTTTCATTCTGTTCTGTTACATGTAAGTACATCATGTACACTACATGTACACGTATATACCCATAAATAAATCATATGTATTTAACACTGATTACAAAAAAAATACTTAATGAGCAGTTTGAAATGGGGCCTACATTTCCCATCGGACCTGGGCCTATTACCAGCTTTGCACGGGCCTGACCCTCATCTAAATTCACAAGCTATGGAATGAATTTCATCAAGAAAGCTAGGGATTTCTGTAAACCAATTCTGATAATTGAATTCTGCTAATGGTTTATTTTCTTTCATCAGGAAAGATTTGTGTTTTGCCAAACTTCATTCTCTGTTCATCTTCTTTTCCCATAGGAGTTGAAACAGGTGTGTTTCTGGAATTTCAACACAGCCACTTTCAAGCAGTGCTGCCGAGCATCGTTTGTTAGTTATAGCAAAAACTGTCTTAAAAAATGTCTAAAATTGGCTAGATTTTTCCATTTCCAGCTAACTTTATGGCTAAAAATGTTATATATTTACACCGTATTTCGCAGCTGAGAAAACGCACTTTTTTCCTGAAAAATATTCAACAATAGGTCCAAAATGTGATAATTAGTTACAACAGGAACAAAAATGATACCATAGCGTTAAGAACTTGGAAATGCAAATACGGTATGCTATTTAATACAGAAATATATTTATTTTTAAAAACCTACTTATAGGTTATAGGTTGTGTGTTATCACTTGTAGTAACTTACCAGTTGGTAAATACAGTATAATGTCGATGTAGAGCGACAGGGGTCACTTTTGCTCAAATATGAAGCCATTAGCTTGTAACGGCTTGATACTACAACATTTATCTCCATTTTTACTGCTTAATTATTTGTATAACATTCTTCACTCTAGTCCTCTCTCTGATCCATGTTGATCATTTTCTATCTCTTAGAGTTATCCCTAGCATTGCTCTTTCCATGGCTCTCTGTGCGATTCTAAGTTGATTTTCAGCTTGTTTTGTTATTTTCCATGTTTCACATCCATCTGGTCACCTAGCAAGAAGAGATGACAATAGATGGGGGAAAAGACTAGCCGACTGGTGCCCATGAGACAGTAAACACAGTAGAAAAAGACCAGATACAAGATGGAGATATGAGATAGAAAAGTTTGCCGGTAAGACGTGGCTGAGGTTAGCACAATCTAGGTCGTCATGGAAGGAGATGGGAAAGGCCTTCGTCCAGCAGTGGACCTATAATGGCTGATGATGATGACGACAACATTTATTGTTCCTTTTTAATCCAAATTTAACTGCCAATTGTGCATTTAGCATTTTGAGTTTGATTCTATTCCTTAATTTTTAGTTAATTATGTTCATCTCACTGAATATTCTTTTAACTTCAGCATTTGAGTGAGGCAATATCTAGCTATTTTCTTAGATTCTTATCAGCTATATTGGGAAAAAATCAGCCTGATCTAGCCGAAAATGGCTAATTTGGCAACCCTACTTTCAAGTTCTTCAATGTTTTGCAACAAATAGAAGAGAGGAAAAAAAAGAGATGATAAAATGTAAGACTTACATTGGAATACATTTCAAACTGTTACACATGGTTCGTAAAGATTTTTTTCTGTATGAAGCCACGGATTTTTCCCTTCAAAGGAGAGTTACTAACAAAGTAAGGAAGAAAAAATAATTTAGAGATAATTGGTTGACAACTTGAATTTCTTTTAATCTTCAGAGGTGGAATAGAAGAGGAGGAGGAGGAGGAGAAGGAGGAGGTTTTATTTCAATGGGGAAATGAGTGTGATCATAAAAAAAGATGTCAAAGAATATCCTGCCTTGTCCTGGGTAAATTCAATATGCCATCCTCTTTGAGTGGCAAGAGTATAGTTCAGATGGTCATGAGGACTACAACATGACACTGAGGATCAAATCAGGTAAATTTAAGATCAATGATAGATCTTTGCTGGAGGTGCCAGTGGCCAAGCAGTTAGCAACATAAAAATGGAATCGGCAAGCTGAGATCAAACTGATGTACCTGTACAGATTGAAAGATAGATATGAGTTCCGGAATGTTGTGGTACTGACATGTTCAGTTCTCCGTCTAGTGCAAATCATGTCAGAATCGGAAAAACAACATAGAAAGAAAAGAATGTGGAAGAGGGTGGATAGTCCAAAATATACCCACAGTGACAAAGGGAGCATCTCTTGTACTGAGTACATACATATATGTGTCAATAACAGACAAGGATCTGCAACACGGCCTTGACTATGGATAGCGGACATGGACATGACCTTTCTTTTCTTTTCCTCACTCCCTTAAAGATGGAGAGCACCTGCAGGCTGCTGTTCTCACTTCTTTCTGCCCTCCCATCTTTTTTTAATGAACCTATATGAACTCAACATCACGTATTATCAGATATACATACCTGCCTGCTCCAGGGACGAATTTAACATTGTTGGGACCCAGTGCATAACATTTCTTAAGGGTCCCTTCTATTTTTGTATTTAGCTGTTATTTTCTAACAAGTCAAAACAAAAATGAAATACTCGCAAAATTATGATTTTTAATTTAATGTAAAGTCCTTTATGGATCAATAATCGATCTTTATGTAACCTGATAAATCCTCAAACAAATTGAAACATTAAAAACATTGAAAATAAAAAATATATTTTTAAGACATATTTTTTAAAATTTATTGTGAGAAACATAGATAGACATGTATGCAATAGAGTTGACCCTGACCCTCATTATCTTCCATCTGTTCTTCTAAGTTCTTTCCTTGTTCTACTGAATACAGGTCACAGGAGAAACAAACCTACTTTATCAAAAGACTGTCCTTGAGATTTGTTTATCGTCATCGCTAATGCAGGAATAAATGGAAAATATCACCTTTTCATTAGGAAAGGTAAGTTTGTGTCGCTTAGAATAAGATCGATTATTAGTTGAAGAAAATAATCAAAGTGGTTTGTTAAAATATTGTGGTGTAACAATTAAGAAAATAATGTCCTTACTGCCAGGTTGCTCTTTTCTTCAGTCAGCTTAATATCCTGTATGTAAAAAAAAGTGTTATTTCATTTCATTTTTCTTTTTCTTCTATGAAATTAACAGCCCAATAATAATGAAATTAGTTATTAGTTGAAAAAGAAATAATCAAAGCAGTGATAGATTTTAAACTCTAATGTGACAGCTGTTTTGTTTAAATGTAATAAAAATTCTACCCAAATGTTAAATTCAGTTTTTGTTGTTTTAAATGAGTTTAGCACATCAATATTATTTGGAAAAAAAAGATTTGAAGTGACAAATTCAAATAATTATGAACATTGAAAAAAGCTCTTAACTTAGTATATCCTATATTTCACCCTATATTCAAACAGCAGACTGTGTAGCCTTATAGATACATCATTTGCTCAAATCATGGCAGCATTCACTTATTGTATATTCTTGAATATAAGACAAAGTGTTTTTACTAAATAAAATGTCCCAAAATCAGCAGTTCAGCTTATACTCAGGTCAATTAAAAATAGCCAATACTTTGGCTTATATGGATACAGGGTCACTAGGCACAAGGAATATTAGTGAGCGATAATGCTCGTTGTTTTATCTCAATTCATTACCATGGTTTTGTATGATATGTTATGTAGGTAGTATATGATGCATATTGCATAATATCCATTTTAAATCATTTTTTTCAGCTTGATTCATCATCACTGATGAGAATTTCACTTTTACAACCTGAAAACAACGATCAATATGTTGAAGATGAAAGCAATCCATGTTTTGATGCCAGCTAACCAAGTGCCATAAAAGGTGTATTCATAAGAAGGGGATAGCTCTCATGATTATAGCAAAATAACAGACTCGGCTTATATTCAAGAATATACAATAATTTTATGAATCTGTTTTCTTTAATGGGACACTCACGAATATCCAACAGACAAAAAAGTGACATGTGCTTTTATATAAGATAATC
The DNA here is from genome assembly GCA_006491835.1 of Architeuthis dux. Classification (NCBI taxonomy): domain Eukaryota; kingdom Metazoa; phylum Mollusca; class Cephalopoda; order Oegopsida; family Architeuthidae; genus Architeuthis; species Architeuthis dux. The sequence goes on from VCCN01007234.1 coordinate 26,373, forward strand.
CAAGCAAAATATGTTGTATTTTTAATAAAATTAATGCAAAACATTGAATTACTCTTGAATGATAGCAAGCAGGACTGGCCCTAGGGTTCCTGGTGCCCGGGGAAAACTGAAACTTGACGCCCTTTAAATTATAGTATTATCTTATTTATTTATTAATTTGCAACCCTGCTTCATCCGACTTAACTTCCCTCCCAGGCCTCAGCTATTGTGAGCACACTATCTCACCAAACTAGCTAAGCCTGACTCAGCTAGTCGTTGGTCATGAGAATTTCCTCTGTCTATTGTTTCTCTGAGTTTCACCACAACAGAAAGTATTCAACTATCAGATATTCCTGGAAAATCTGACTTCACATCAGGCAATTATCTTATTTTGACTGTTTTTATTCTGTTTAATTTTGTATTTAGAAAGTCCTACTGACTCAGACACATGACAGGCACCCCCTAGCACTTG
>VCCN01007234.1:31722-44041 GCA_006491835.1 Architeuthis dux
TATTTATCAAATATAATAACTATATACAAAGACTCCAGAACAAATTATTAATAAAATTGAAAGTTTACTTATGGCTAATATAGATTTTTATTGGCTAAATTGGAAAAAGATCAGCCAGATTTAGTCGAAAATGGCTAATTTAGCAACCCTGGAAGAAATTTGCCGACAGAAAGAGCTTTGACACCCTGCACACCCCTTCGGTACACCCCTGCTATCATGTGTGTGTATATGTATGTGTGTGTGCATTTATAGCCAGTTTTAAACATCAACTCACTTAAAACAAAAGGAGATCATTATCATTAACTTTGAGAAGCGTCATTGATATTAAAACTTTTTTTAGAAAAAATTAAAAATTAAAAACGCTGTGTTGACATCAAAGATAAGAAAAAGAGATTGGATTGTCCGAACAAAAGTTGGAAAAGGAGATCATCTCTTTTAGTCATGTCCACAACAGTTCTTGAACTTCCAGATATGAAGAAAATCTGGACAGGATCTAGAAATAACAACTTTTGCATTTTCATGTTTATGTGTATGTGTGCATGTGTGAATTTATAGCCACTGTTTTAAACATCAACTGGCTTAAAACAAAAGGAGATCATCTTAATATCCTATCTGCATCTGGGATTATTGACTTGCAATAATTGCCCTCCAGGAATTTTCATTTCATTTAAAAAGTTTAATTTTGTTGTTTTCCCTTTCTCTGCTATCTTTTCAGTGGTCTGAATGTCTTAATCATATAAAAGTGATTTTTCCAATAAAAGAATTTGGTAGCCATATTGTTTTCTTGTCATCGCATAACCCATAGCATTTTTGGTTTGTGTTTCTCTAGTGTATGCTGCATTGTTGTTCTTGGAATTGACTAGAAAAGGTTTCTCTTTCAGAAAACGAAATAACTGATAGAAGAGAAAGAAGAAAAAACGAAAAGAAGATTGAAGAATCCTTAGTGGAGGAAACAGCCCTAAAGAACATGAAAGATCAAAATTTTTGAAATCTGTCAAGTGCTTGAACTTGCGGGGGAAAAATAACAAGCGATACTTAATTCATCAGTGAAGAGGATATTTGCTATTTACTGATCAGAAAACAGAGAGTCGTTCGGATGTGTTTTTTATCGGAAACCAACAATAATCCTCCAAAGTTATTCATGTTATATAAATTGGAGCTTTTGGTGAATCAATAAAAAAACAAAAAAAAACAAAAAACGTTGATGTAATGCAATAATATCTATTATATCTATTAGTTATTACCTACAGCTCAAATTGCAAACAAATTATATACCTCCACTTGTATGGGTCTCAGTTGTGTCTGTAGGAAATGATATTCTGTGATAAAAACCAAAAATATCCCTAGTGTTTGGGGGCAAGGGTGGGGGGGGGGTAAAGAAGGAAGAAAGAAAGCAAAACAATTATAAAGGGTACAAAGAAAGGAGAAATAAATAAATAACATGTAAATAATATTATGTTATTTTATATACATATGCATGTGATTGTATCTCATGTCACCAAAGCACATAATGCAATGCACTTACATATAAGCCAGTATATTTAAACAAACAAGAAGATCTGTGTTGATATGTTCGATGTGTATGCATACAAAGTTGGTTACATTAACAGATACATATAAGTAATTAAAGAGAAAGCAAAGAATAAATACAAGTGACAGATATGCCGGTAAATCAATAAGTACATAGCCTAATGGTGAAAAAAGCATTTATTTTACACAGCAAATATTCAGTTTCCAACATAACCTCCTACCTTATCAATACACTTATTTCAGTGGTGAATATTAATCACATAGATCAAACATTATACGCTGAAAATTTCGATCAAAATTCAGCGAATAACTGTGTCAGGCTACAGACTTATTGATCCACACTAATATGTTTGATTGATTGATTTGTTTAGTGGCATATCAACCATTGATGGGTCATTTCAAAATGTGTTTAAAATAGAGTCTTCCGACTTTGGCGAAAGGTTGTTTTTTTTTAAATAGAGATTTGTGACTTTGGTGAAAGGTTACTTTTCCTTAACTAGAGTCTTGTGACTTTGGTGAAAGAACAGGTTGCCCCTGGTTTGGAGGGGGGACCTACCCCTCTGCAGTGGATGCAGTCAGCACATTCTAGGCCCCAGCTGACAGGGCCAAACTAGTATGTAGGTACATCAATAAGTCCATAGCATAATGATTAAAAAGGAATTTACTTTACACAAATATATATTTTACAATAACAATCTCCTTCTTTGTCAATGCACTTAATCCAATGCTTCTCCATTAATCACATAGATTGAAGTAGTAATGTGAAAATTCCAGATGGAAATTATGGTAATAACTGTGTCAGGCCACAGACTTATTGATCCACACTCATAAGTCTTATTTATTTTTCTACAATCATAAAGAGTTTTCAAGCTTTATAATGTTGTCTGCTCAATACTGAATATAACTGAAATAAGCATGAATCATGGCTTACAAAAAATTATTCCTATGATAGTCTTTTATTCTAAATCAATTGACAAAGCCGCAAGTATTTTTTTTAAATTTAGCTTTTTTGTAAAGTAAAATGTCCATCAAATCTACTCAAAGCTAATTGTATGAAACTTAATGTACCAATTGTTTGTGTATTTCAGATTTATGTTGATAAATTTATAAAGAAAATAGGGATCAAGTTTATATCAGTCACCCTGAAAACTGTCGAATCGAAAAGGGACACATTTTGCCTCGACACACAGTTACTAAGATACTTTCTCCTGGAAAAATAAAGAGCATTTTTTGTGTTTTCAATCCAACTATTCTTCATAAAACTAGGTTTTTGCTTTTATAGCGATTATTAGAGTTTAAAGTTTATAGTCAATCAGAAACTGTCATCTTAGCGTAATAAAAAAATAGAAAAAAGAAGGTTGGATGGAAAGCACAAAAAATACTTTTTATTTTTCCGGGAGAAAGTATCTTCAAAATTTTGTTAGTTTTAAAAAAAAAAGGCAAAATGTGTCCCTTTTTGAATTGATAATTTTCAGGGTGCCTGACCAATAAAAACAATGTTTAGTATTTTGTAAAATGTTGTATATTTTCTTATGTGGATTGGCCATATGAGAAAATATACAACATTTTGCAAAATAATAGGAGGTGCAGGGTGACCAAGTGCGTAACAGCAAGGAAAATGGAGTTCAAACCCTGGCTGAGACAATTTGTGTTCACTTTGCACTAATGCCCTTTGGAAAGACATGAATCCATCTCATCTTCCTTCAGCTATGGGTAAAATAGCGCAAGGTGAAGTGAGTGACGCCACTTTGGGTGCTTGTCGCATTTAAGTCTACTTCACATATCGCACACAGGCAGAGTAAGTAGTAATGTGATATAAGTGGAGCCCAAGAAGGGAGGGCTGAAGCCGTGGCCACCATAAGGGCTCAACTTACTTACAAAATAATTAAATCTGTTACACTTTATTGGTATAGATGATGATGACTATAATATTAATACTATAATATTAAGTGAAATACCTGTCTACACCAGGTTGAATATTTAAAGAGTAAAAAAAAGGACACCACCTCATATCACTTTACTTTGAACTAGCAGTATTATAATTGCCTTACGAGGCTAAGGAGGGCAGTTTGCCCTGCTATTTTATCCTTAACTGGGGGATTTAACTGGCTATCATAGATTTTTATCAGCTAAATTTGAAAAGAAATCAGCCAGATCTAGCCAGAAAATGGCTAATTTGTGACCCCTGCTTAAAAGTCAGCTTCTTATTCACATTTTGTTTTCTTCAAATTTTGCACCACATTGTCAATCTATGCTAGGATTTAACATGTTAATTGCAGTTAAAAGCCACAGAATTGAAAACAGGTTATTCGTTTGAAACTTTTTTACACACCTGATATCTATCTATCTATCTATCTATCAACATTTAATCATGTCTTCCTTAACCCATCAATCACCCTGTAAATGCTGTAAAACAAAAAAATATTCATCTACAAAACTTCAGGTGAAACGAATGGAACACTCCTGAAATGGAGCTTCAAAAGTGCGTAAGAATTCCTGTCTTTTTTTGCTGCATATGGATTAGTGCTGTTTATGATCGTAACTTTGAAATATAGTTGTTTTGGCTGTGTGTTAGTGTAAATTCAAACTGGAAATGTTGTTGTATGAATGATCGGTTTTATAGAATATTTATACAAAAACGGCAGGTCTGATCAAGTGTTTACCTGATTTTTGCTCTTAAATCAGTTATTCTTTTCTCTTTATATAATTTATATAATGTTTGCTGGGTGAGAGGTCAAAATTTAATCACTTCCTCCTTTGCCCATTAATCACCCTGAAATGCTGTAAAAAATAGAATGAATCATCTACTAAACTTCTTATACTAATGTGAAACAAATGAAATTTATAACTAAGAAATGAAACACTTCTGAAATGGTTTTGGTGGGGGTGAAAAATGGGGGGGGGGGTTCCTATTTACTGCACATATATATCAAAATGGAATAGTGGTGTTTATGCAGGGCTGGCACTACCTATTAGGCCAAACTAGGCAGCTGTCTAGGGTGCAGACCTTAGGTGGGTGCAGTAATGACCTTTCAGGAGAAAAATTTAAAAGAAGATCAAGCAACTGGGGTGGCAAATTTTAATTTTCGCCTAGGCTGCATAAAACCCTTAAACAAATTTTAAGTCTTGCCTAGGGCGCATGAAAGTCTCATGTCGGCCCTGTGTTTATGATCATAACTTCAAAATATTGTAGTTGTTTTGGCTGTAAAAATAAAAGCACATGTTTTTTTTCAATTAATTTTTAAAAATGAATGATTTAATATTAAGAGATTAAAAAAAGGCTCTAACAATACATATGCTTCATGATGTCGATAATTGATTCAAATGTTTTTTTAATGTCACATTAAATCATTAATTAAAGAACATTCTCAAAATATGTGTCCAGTTAACATTAAAATTACATTGAAAATGGACCCTACCCCATAAAACATATTTGAGAGTTGGTTAAAAAGAATTGTTAAAAACCTTCCCCTAGGTCTATTGATTTGGTTTAGTGGGTTTCTATAGCATGATGGACAAACACTGACACCTCTCACCTATATAGGAATAATTTTAACAGCAAACCCAGAATTTGGTGGTCGGCAGATTCTGAAATGAATATCAGTCTCTTACTGGTACCACTGGCCAATGGAAGGTGCTTATACTTGCTTTTCTGATTTTCTAAGAAAACTTATTAGGTGTACAGTATCATCAACTCACTAGAAGCTTGATATATATTAAAGATAAGTTGACAACATCACTCATTTACAGTAGTGCAGTGCTAAAACAAGAAGTAAGGAAATGAAGAGTTTAAACCCCCCACCCCCCATGTGCAGGAAAAACATTGAAATTTAACCAATTTCAGAGACATTTTGAGGCTATGTGAAATGAGTATTTGGACATATACTGACTAATTTTTCCTATCAGTGAATTGTTAAAATAAAGAATTTTAGTAGTATATAGATAGGGTTGAAAACGTGATTTCCCTCTCTCATAAAAGTAAGGGAAGCTGTTTCCATGCGTTCTCACAGCACTACACAAGTGCTCATTTAATACTTTCTTTGATAATTCTACCCTATGGAAGCAGAGGAAAAACATTCACCTAATCTGAGAAGATTCATTGGATCAAGAACATCATTCTATGTTCAACCTCCAAACAATATCAGTAGAACCAATAATAAACTTACTTTTCTCTCTATGAGTCCATTGCGAAAGGCTAATGAAACTCTTGTAAAGAAAGCCAATGAGGTTTTCTTCTTCATGCCCCGAAAGAACGAAAGAAGTGAAACTGTGAACAGGAAAATTTATTATAAATGCTTAGCTAGAGGGAGCTTCTGCCAGAAAGAAGGCGATGTTGATTACACTCGGGTTTTATTTGTACCTCAAGTTCAGTGCTTACTTACTTACTTACTATGATTGGAATGTGCTGGTTTGCCAATGTCATTTATTTGTACACGGTCCAGTAAATGGCCTTTAAAATGACCAGTCCTGCCTTGGCAGTTTGCAAGACAAGACAATAATGGAGCAGGAGATAATATGGCGGTGTGGGGGTGTGTGTGGGGGGGGGGTGAGAAGGGCTGGCCCTACTGATCATGGGGAAGAATTTGTGATCATCACCATCTGTGAAATTAAGATGAGACGTACACAGCACGAGAACATCTCCTATTAGGTAAGAAAAGATGTGTGTCAGAGATATATCAATAGAGACTCAGATTGGTGTAGGCAGATATGTAGGTGGATATCTATCACTATGACTAAAAAGAAAGAGTGAGACATTGGAGAGAAGGAGGAAAGTATCCAAGTGAATTGGTATGATAGAAGCAGATGGATTGACTTATACATTGTTATGGGGAGGGGGAAGACTTTTGGGTGCAGGCGGGCAGTCAGGTGCATTAACGGAAAATGAATAAGTTACAATTACAGTAGACTCCGATTATTACAGCACCCTCGGGGAGTGCCATTATAACGAATTTGCCATCATAACGCATGAATTAAAAAGTACAGTACACAAATTTTAAAATATGGCATGCAAATTAAAAAATACAGCAAGCAAATTCATTACTTTTTTTTGCTTGTGAAAAGGGTTTAGTCTCTGACAATAGTCTTGCAAGAATATAAAAACAAACGTGTCGTTAGAACATGTGTATCGTTAAATAGTGCTGTTACGAGTGTCGTTACAATGAGATTTTACTCTATAAAGATATTGTTCTGAACTGATAAATAAACCTGGAGTAAAAGTAGGAAGTAGTGAATTAAGACTGACTGAAGTATCTGTCTATGCTGCATTAAATATTAAAGGAGTGATAAAAAGGACTAAAGCTTTCAGACTTGTAAAAAAGTTTCTCTTCACTTTTGACCCCATTAAAGGGGGGGAGAGATTTCCCTTCCCTTTTGACCCCTTAGAGTTGAAAAAAGTTTCCCTTCCCTTTTGACCCCTTAGAGTTGAAAAAAGTTTACCTTCCCTTTTGACCCCATAGAGTTGAAAAAAGTTTACCTTCACATTTAACGGGGAAAAAAATCTCCTTTAACTTTTCACCCTTCAAAAGGCGGAGAATGAATTTCCCTTCACTTTTGACCCCTTAAAGAGGGAAAGGTTCCTTTCATTTTCAACCCCTTAAAGTGGAAAAAAAGTTTACTTTCACTTTTGGATCCTTGAAGGGGGAAAAAGTTTCCATTCACTTTTGACCCCTTAATGGGAAAAACGTTCCTATTCTTAAAACAATACTTTTTACTTTAAAAAAAAAATGAAAGGTAGCCAGGAACTGTTTCCAAGTCAAAATAGAGTTACCGTTCTTTGTCAAAAATTATATACAATTTTAAAAACATTTGATGCTCTAACATGTGTAGGTTCAAATGAATGGTACAGAAACCTTCCTCGGATGATGTTGATATGGTTCCACGGGTTTAACTATTAGAGTTAGGGGGAAAATCCCAGATGAAAAAAAAATTTTTAGATCGACTTTTTCTAGGTCAGCATGAATTCAGACCTCATACGAATTGATGATTTCTTTTGTGCAACATTCAACCTTGTGTGCTGTAGGTGAAGTGAGACCTGCCGATTTTGAATATACCTTTGTTTTCCCTTTGTGATGCATAGTCTCAAGTTATAAGAGTAGAAACATGTATACACAATTTAATTCCTAATTATATAGATAGTGAATGCCACTCGACAAAAACTAAGGGACCAATTTGGCATAAACTCCAATTGGAAACTGCCTCCATCCTCCCAAAGATCTTATTGACTGGCTGTTTTCAAGTTTTGCTTCTACGGACAGACGTACATTTGGTAAATTAGAGTAATAGTCAAAGCATGAATGAAAAATTCATTTTGGGGAAGAATTTTCAAAAACTAATGAATTTACATTTACGGGCAGAGTCAATGGGTAATGTTAAAAAAGGGGGTTAATGTTCAGAAAAAGTGGGGTGTTAATATTAAAAAAAGGGGTTATTGTCCAAAAAATAGGGGGTTAACATTAAAAAGAGGGGTTTGCAGAGAGGGTGTTCAAGTTAAAAAAAGGCAAGGGTTAACATTAAAAAAAGAGGGCGCTAATGTAAAAGAAATGGGCAGGATTAATGTAAAAAAATGGGGTATGTAATGTTTAAAAAAGAGGATGTAATGTTAAAAAAACAGAGGTGGGGGGGAATTTGGTGATCACTCACAGTTCTGGGCATTTTTGAGTTTTTTGAAGTTTGTGAAATAGACTTAGAGGAGATAAACACCCAAAGTGGTGTCACTCACTTCATAATATGCTATTTTACCCATAGTATAGGGGTGAAGACAGATTCATGCATTTCCCAATGATATTAGTGTCAGTCTCAGTTTCAGTCAGGTTTGAACTGGAGTTGCCGAGTCCATTTTCCGTGCTGCTAACCGATCACCCACCAGCACTTCTCATGACATTTGGTAAAATATAGTAAGATAGTAAATAATTAAGGAAGCATTAAAACCTGTTCTGGGGTCACTTTAATGACCACAGAAAATTTGGTGGTCATAGCTCTGGCCATTTTTTGAGTTTTGCAAACACAGACGGACACATGGACGGACAGACAGACATTTGCTGAATTATAGTACGATAATGAAAGAATTAATCTTTCCCTGTAGGAGATTGAAAGCCCTATCTTTTTTATCTATTTAGTTATTTGTATCTGACTTTTCTAATCAATTTATCCAGATGAATTAAGATCCAAATTATTTTGGTAACACTAGTAACAAAGATTCTTGTGGTTCAATTTTCCTATTAATGTAGACTTTTGATGTGGTTTGTATATCAGGAACTGTTACCCATTGAAAAGGCTTTGACACTTATCACTTTCCTGCTAAACCTTACAGAAACTAATATAGCAAGGATATATCCAAATATATGTAAGATATTAGAAATTGTGAACCAAAACTGTCAGCATAGGTTTCTTCAGTTTTCAAATTGGTTTGGCTGGCTGGCTATGTATGTATGTATGTATGTACGTATTACACATACATGCCTCACCAATGGAGCTAGAGGGCTGAAAATGTCAGCATTTACTCCTTATTATGTCTAGAAAAAACGTTTTTGTTTATTTTAAATTTCTCCCCAAATAGGTTTTTAGTTTGTGTGTGTGTGTGGGGGGGGGGGTCAATTTGCAATATAAGTTTATGCAATATAAGTTTATTGTGTGTCTAGCAACATTCACGTTCATTTTTTAGAATTTGGACTTTTTTAGTGATCACTGCTCAACAAAAAGCTATTCATTGATCCCCCCTTTTCCAATTTTTCAAAATTCCCCTCCAAAATAGGATTTTAGTGGGGGTTCAATTTACAATGTAAGTTTATGCTAAATTGGTCCCTAGATTTTGCCCGGCTACATTCACACGTTTTTTTTTAAATTCAAACTTTTTAGTGATAGAACAAAAGGCAGAAAAGTAACTTATTCATTGATCCCCCTTTTTACAATTTTCTAATTGATCACCCCCAACACAAGCATACTGCCAAAAGACATTGGTCACATGTCGGTTTCTATTGAGTGACTAACCAGACCTGTATGCTTTTATTCTTATAATTGTTCTTTACAATTTACATGATTAAAAATGGATACAGGCATTGGTAAAAGCATATTTTTGAATTTGAATTACTTCATATTATCCTACTATAATTCACCAAATATCCGTCTATCTGTGACAGCGCAACTCAGGAACCACACAACATATCACCATGAAATTTTCTGTGTGTACTAATGGGACCCCCAAGCATGTTTTTAGCAAATTCAAAAAAAGAAATTGTGTGGGATCTGGGTTTATGCGCATCACAATAATAATAATCTGATTTCCATCTATCTATATAATACTAAAAGTTTGAGTCTGTTTATCTGTATGTGACCTCTAAGTAGCTGTAACAGCATTGTAGCCAGAGGTATTGAATTGAAGTACCCATAAAATGTGCTAGAAAAGTCCAGGTTATTTACAACTGAATAATAGTAGTGTGGGGTCTGCGTTTATGCTCACCCCGATAATAATGTTATGATTTCCATTTATCTATATAATACTAAAAGTCTGATTCTGTTTACATGACCTCTAAATAGCCAAAACATTGCATTGTAGCCAGACGTTGAATTAAGGTACCCCTAGAAAAAAGCAGTTTTGATCCTTTATTGGGGCCAAAGGCCCCATTTTGGCCTTCCACAAGAACTAGCTGAAAATCTGCCCATAGGACGGGTCTTCAGCTAGTATTTTATAATTTGAATAACTCTGAACCTCAATAAATAGACTGATTGTATCAAGAAGTAAAATATTAATTAAGTTACCATGAAGTTTTGTGAAAAATTCAATATAACTGCTAAATAAACAGACCATCCTAGAACGACCGATGCTGAAGAACCATGTGTATTGAAAGAAGTAATGTTTTACCAGAATAGCAGTACTTTACAGAGAGAGGATGTTTATCACTTAGCTTCTTTTTTGTAAAAACTTTATTAACTAGAAAGCATTCCAAGAATGCATACATCTTTAAAAACACCATATCCTAACCAAATACTTACCTACCCCAGGATTCGTCCTGTAGCCTCTCAGGGGATCAGTTGCCTATTAAACTGGAAAGGGATGGTCGGTTTCGACCTGTCATCTTTGTGACACTAGTCACAGGGACTGAGCAATTTTTTGTCATTTCCCACACATATGCATGTGGGGGCCCACTTTAAACTGACCTTGTGTCAAATTTGCCTTCACAAATAAATCCAATACACTAACTAAAAACTGTATGATAAATAGTTCATATATAGCTACGATGGAGGTGAGGTAACTGTATAAGTTTCAATTTTCTATGTATCAGACTATTATCACAGGAAAAAAACGAATACAATTCATAGATCCATCACAAAATTTAATCAATTCTTCTCATTTCATCTCATTTCCCGCCCCTTCCACAAAATGTTATTAAATTTATTGAGAACTTTTGGCGATATTGTGTTGATAGACAGACAAGCATCAGTGAATACATATACCTTTGTTGGCAGAGGTAAAAAAAATAGAAAGTGTCTTCTGCATATAATAATACATATAAAATCAAAATACAAACTTTCTCTGATTAAATAAGACAGAACTTTGTGATATGAATATCCACCGTGAGAACTTATACTACTTTCAGGGGTGGATCCAGGATTTTGAGCAATTAGATGGGCTTAATTTTTCTTTTATTTTTACTCTGTTTCAGTAGACAATGGGGCAAAGTAGGATGACTTAACCGTCAAAAATGGATTGCCTCATAAGGACTGATTTGACCGATCACCACTACAGAAGCTAACATTTTTTTTTTACTTTCGTACTAAGCTGGCACAGCAATGACTGTTTGAGTTTTAGTAAAAAACAATTTTTTTTTTTTTTTATTAAATCAAGTATTGTAAACCATTTTTATTAACTTTTGACTACTATTTACATTCATCCTAATTTTCAGTTTGTTTAATTACAATTTCAGTAAGGCCGGCACAGCAGTGTTATTGTTTTATTCATTTATTGTAAACCATTTTACACATTGTGATTTTCAAACTTCTAAAAATTAAGTCAAAAATTAATAAAAATCGTTTACAATACTTGATTTAATTTTAAAAAATGAAATAAAACAATCGTTTTTTTTTACTAAAACTCAAACAGTCATTGCCATGCCAGCTTAGTACGAAACTAAAAAAAATGTTAGCTTCTTTAGCGGTGATCGGTCAAATCAGTCCTTATGATGCAATCCATTTTTGACAGTTAAGTTGTCCTACTTTGCTTACAATGAAAATAATACTTTTTTGTTTTTAAGTTTAATTTATGATTACTTTAGATTATTTAGGTTTATATTTATAAAAATTTATTTATCTAGTTATTTAAAAAAAACTTTTAATTATGCTCTTCCCGAGCAGGGTGGGTGGGTGTCCCTGTGAACATCCCACCCTTCGATCTTCGCCTGATTTTGGTTGAGGTTGGCAGATGTAAATAATAAATGCTTTATTTTCAGTTGTGATAAAATATTTCAATATTGTCTTTGCAGCTGCCATGCAGGCCTCAGAGTAAATCTGGGTCTCTTCAACTGCCTCTGAACAGTCATTAAAATGCAATCACCCAACCCTTCAACTAGCCAAAACATGAAGAACTGTAGATCAGATGTAATTATAAAACACTCCTGTTAGGAATCTTAGAGGCTTTACCCTTCATAATTGTACAAATTTTCTGAATCGTACCAATTAAATCAATTTTCGATTCATTTGCAGTGAATTGATGTCTTTGAATAGAGAACTTAAACATGACGTTCCATGGTTTTCAAACTTTCCCAAGTTTTCAAATGGTTACTTTGCCATTTGATGC
>VCCN01007234.1:49970-61480 GCA_006491835.1 Architeuthis dux
TTTTTAAATAAATTACTGAGTAATTTATTTCTTAAAATAATTTTTTCTCTTAATAAGCACTGTAAAATATAGATTGTAATTTACGTTGCAATTTTTTAATGAACTTTTTGGTCTTTATTAGTTGTCATGTTACTGTTTATTACGATTATAACAACGAGCGTCTCATTAAAAGCGGTCGCGAATGAAAAAAGTTTGAGGAGCACTGGTGTAGAGTAAATAAAAAATGATGGATAAAATCATATATACGATAGTTGGTAAGTGTTTAGGAATTATGAAAACCTACCTTTGGTGTAATATTTTCAACTTTACAAGGATGTGCTCAGTTAAAGAATCCAAGAAGACGTAAATCATTGAATAATAGTCAAAGTTGGTGAAGAAAAGACGTTAAACGCCATGAAAGAAGCATACGACAATTGCAAATGACGTCATCAAATAGTTTGGTATTTTAGTCGGATTAATAATATTAAATAATTTTAATTTTGCAATTAAAACTAATCAATGAAATTAAAGTTATATCTATTTAATCTCATTTTCATTTCTTTTAAAACACAGACTGTAGTGATTTTAAGCTGGTTTGATTGTCGACGATTAAGAATAATGGTCGTTTGAAATTTGCCTCATTTTTTGGTAATTCAGAAAGTATTTGAGTAATAATCAAGTTATTATTTATTTATTTCATGTATTGAAATAACAAATTAATATTATATTTATCAGTACAATCTTATATTAACATGCTTTGCTTAATGGATTTATTTTGCACCGATTTCGTTTACGCTGCTGATTCCTCTAGGAACGCATCCCTATTCAAGGTAGCCTGTATTTTTATCAAATTAATACTATTATTTATTTTTAAATTTGCTATTGAATCTGATCAATAATTATTTTGGTGGCCGATACGATTATTTGTTTACATGTTATAAGCAAAGAAGCTGTTTTTGTTTACAATTGGGAAAATTTCTCAAATCTTGACCGATTTTGCAGAAATTTGGCTATAATATTGACTATCCCCAGGAAATGAATAATGGGAGTTACGGTCGATCCGATTGTGTGTTTACATTTTATATGTAAATAAATATATCGAAATATCGAACTTTGGAACTGCTGAACAAATTAGAATGAAAATTGTTATACAAGTTCTTGGACACATAATTATTGAAAATATATAGCGTTTTTAAGAATTGTATGGTTTGAATTTTTTAAAATCGGGTATCTCGGAGTTAATGGTCCTAACAAACAAATGATTGCCATTCTGATAGCTCAGCATACCATATTATATCGGTTGTGAGAGAGACAAACACCCTCTGGCCCATCTCTCTCTCTCTCTCTCTCTCTCTCTCTCTCTCTCTGGGACCTTCATACTTCTAAGAATTCTTTTGATCAAGATTTGGTTTAGTTTACATCGCTGTTTAAAAGAAATGTGTTTGTTCATATGCTTCCAATCAATAAGACCTTCGTTTTTCTTCAAAAAGTTTGTCGGCTTTTATAAAAATCGGTGAATCTGGGACTCTTTTTTAATTGAGAGATATTTTGTATATATTGAGACAATAGTCCGAAATATGGAAAATCAAAACCTACACAGTTACCTCCCCTGCATCGTAGCTATACATGAACTGATTTTCATTCAGTTTTGAGTTAGTGTAAGGTTTTAGTAAGGGGTTCAATTTACAAATTAACTAAGAAAAAAAGTTTTCAATATTCTCCGGAGTTTGAACTCGGACCGCCTATTCCATCTTCCGCGATATGTCAGTTTTATAGTATTAGATTTCCATGTGTGTAATATTTTTTTATAAGCGCACAGATAATCCACTCTGATCCGAGGTAGAGCGCACAGATACTCCGATCCTAGACAGAAGCGAGGATCCATACGCAAATAATCCCGTCATTTTTGACGGGTACTATACTAGTATGTTAAAAATAACCGTTTTCGGCATTTAGAAAATGAAAAAGTCTGGTGTTTTCGTGATCTGTAATAAATGTGAGTTTCAGGTTTTGTGAATTAAATTCAGATATGAAAAAATGGCGTAAAGCTTTACGCCATTTTTTTTCACTTTTACAAAAAAAGACGAAAAGCGAAAATAGCGAGTCTATAGAGACAGCGCGCACCCTCCTCCCCTCGTCACCTGTACCTCACACCGCCCCAACATCGGCCTACCCTTCCACCAAAATGTCATTGAAATTCACTGAGAACTTCTGGAGATATCGTGTGGAAGACAGACTGACACGGGTGAATACATATACCTCTTCCAACTTCGTTGACAGGGGTAAACAAAAAAACTGAACTCTTCTTTGCGTTTCTCAGAGATGCCTAGCCGTATTTCAACCAAATGTTGACCGCGCATTTAAGGAATTCCACGAAATCGGATTACTTTGTGAAACAGGACTATTTTGAGGCACGAATGCTGTAAGTAAGAAGTGAAAGAAAGACGCAAATCAGGTAATGATTAAGTTATCATCGTGGAGGGGTTAATAGCTAGAATCTCGCTGGAACGAGTCTTTTTAGTCTTAATGTAATCTAATCTTTCTGAGAGCGAAACGGACCAAACATCAATCATGAACAAAGTTTGCAAGAAGAAACCCATATAGTCAAGGGCGTCTGCTTATCTTCTAGAAGAAAAAAAAAGATCTTTCTCTCTCACTCTTCTTTTCCACTTCTTTACATCTCTCCCTCTCTCTCTTCCTATCTCTCTTTTCCTCTTCTTTACACCCTTCTCTTTCTCTCTCTTTTATTCTTCTTTACAACTGTTTCTTTCTCTCTCTTTTCCTCTTCTATCTATCTCCTTTTCTCTCTCACCTCTCTCTGTCCCTTTCTTTATTTCGTTTCCTCTTCTATCTCTTTCTTCTATCTCTTTTCCTCTTCTTTCAGTCTCTCTCTCTCTCTCTCTCTCTCTCTCTCTCTTGTCTCTCCCTTTTAATTTTCTTTTCAATTCTTTCTCTCTCTGTTCTTATTCTTTCCATCTCTCTCTTTCTCTCTCTTTTCCTCTTCTATCAATCTCTTTTCTCTTCTTTCTGTCCCTTTCTTTATTTCTTTTCCACTTATATCTCTTTCTTTCTCTCTATTTTCCTCTTTTTCTCTGGTTTTATTTCTCTAACTTTTCCTCTTCTATCTAACTCTTTCTTTCTATCTATTTTCCTCTTCCTCCTATATATTTCTTTCTTTCTCTCCCTCTCCCTCTGCTTTCTATCTCTTTTGTTCTCTCTCCTCATCTCCTTTCTATCTTTCTTTTTCGTCCTCCTCTTTCTATCTCTTTCGTTCCATCTCTCTCTCCTCCTCTCCTCACACAACAAACCCACAGATAGTCATTGTCATGAGATAAATTTAGTCAAGCACATCGTTATACGAAAAGAAGATTTTTCAGGCGCGTTCAAATTGATTATCACAACTTACCTCCGACCAAAACAGATCCCGAATTCCATTAAATTAAAAATAGGGAAAATAAAATGATTAAAAAAAAACTGTCCCTAACTAATCGGCCTCGCCCAAAACAATCGTCAAACTATCAGCTTTTATGAAAACAAACCTGGCAGTGAAAGTCACTCTATTCATTTTGGGGGTTAGCCAATCTCACTCATTTGGTCCCTTTAGGGTTAGTTAGTAATGTTGGGTAGGATTTTTTCTTTTGGAAAAATACGTGAAACTGGAATTGTAAATTGAATTTAATGAATTTTGGGAGGGGGATGTTTTTTAGGTGGGGAAGAGTGGGGGGCGAGAATCGAGTTGTTCTGCTCTGCCGGAGAAGATCTTTAGAATTAAAAATAGTACCGACTTTCTCTCATTAATGGGGAATCGCCCGGAGCTGCCGTTTGGAGTTTATCAAATAATGACCCATGAACGAATGCCACAGCTTTTAAACGACGTTTGGTTGAGTCGAGAAAGCGAGCGAACGAGAAACGAAGAGAAAGAAAGAAAGAAAGAAAGAAAGAAAGAAAGATGTTAATGTTCAATTTAATTGTTTTGGAAAATCTTCCGATCTCTTTGTTTTTTTAACTTAAAGATAGATAACCTCTTTAATTTCCAAAAGAAAGAAAAAAGAGAAAGAAAGGAAGAAAGGAAGTAAGAATAAAAGAAAGGAAGAAAGATGTTAATCCTCAATCTAATTGCTTTGACAAATCTTCGACCTCCTTCTTTTTGAACTTAAAACTAGATAACCTCTTTAATTTCCAAAAGAAAGAAAGAAAGAAAGAAATTAAGCCATTTACTTTAAATATTTTGAAGAAATTTTCCAACCAAAGTATTTAATTAATTCGTGATTGACTCACCTTGTGGCTGAAGCCCATTGAAACTCTTCAGAGATGGTCAGAACGCAGCAATGTTTTGGCGACTTGACGATCGGTTCGGTTCATGACAATGAAATTAAAAGATGTGAGTCATTAGTTGGGGTTTTTTTTTTCCAAAATATTTTAAAACTAAAAAGCACCGCCAACGCCATACAACTAAAACTGCTATTTAGCTACAGTGCAGGGGAGGTCCACTGTAAGTTTCAATTTTTCAAATTATTATATGAAAAAATATCTCTCAATCAGACAAACAATTCCTTGATCCGCGCAAAAAATTAATCAATCATCCATGAGTCCATGACTCATCATTCCCAAAAATGTCGTTGAAATTCATTGAGAACTTTGGGGGGATATTATAGAATAGATAGTTGTATGAAAAGAATGAAAATATATCTCTCAATCAAAACAGTTCCTTATCAAAACAAACAGACATGGGTGAATATACAGAGGGTCCCATAAGTAATGGCAAATTTGTCCCAAAATTAACGCCAGTTCTATCTAAAGTAATCAACTAATTAATAGTTGCTTTTAATAGTAATTTAATAATAATTTAATAGTTGCTTCCCTTAGAACTGACATTAATTTTGGGACAAATCGGGAGTTACTTCTGTGACACTCTATATATACCTCTTCCACGTAAACGGAGGATTTTCTTAATAAAAAAGGGAAATAATACAAATAATATGGCCACGCCGGCCATTAAGTGAATCACCGTAGTATGTCCGGTAGCACTGACACCATTACACAAGAATAAAAAAAACAACCCATAATTTCGTTTTTCACAAAAACACATTATTATTTTGAAATATTTCTACAACACCAATAATCTTCATCGGACCCCCGGGGTATCCCGAACACGACTTTCAGAAGTCCAGTTTCATTTTCCCACAAAATGTCGTTGAAATTCATTGAGAATTTTTGGAGATATTGTGTGAACAAACATGAGAGAAAACATAAATGTATGAAGAAAAATAAAAACAATCTCTCAATTAAAAAAACATTCCTGGATCCGCCCCCAAAATTAACCCATTATTTCTTATCCCATGGTCTACCACTCCAGAAAATGTCATTAAAATCCATTGAAAACTTTTGGAGATATTGTGTGGACTGACATATAGCCACGGAAGGGGATGTTACTGTACAAAACGGCGTATACCTACTTTTCAATTTCCATTTTGTTTGTATGTTCAATGTCTACTAATGCAGACATTACGGTATATCTGGTTCCCCCAAATCCAGCCTTACTGTATACCTAGTTCCCAAAATCCAGCCTTACCATATACCTACTTCTCAATTTCCAGGTTTTGTGTATGTTCAATGTCTACAAATGGAGACATTACCGTATACCTAGTTCCCAAAACCCATTTCCTGCTTACCTCATGGCGCATCCTTCCACAAAATGTCATTGAGAACTTTTAGAAAAATTCTGTGAACAGACAGACAGACAGACGGGCAGACAGGTACGGGTGAATCCAACTTCGTTGGCCAAGGTATTAAAAAAAAGGTACACACACACACACACACACACACTAGATCGATGTGTCTTTCTTCTTTTATCCACGCGCGTGTATTTATTTATTCATTTAGAATTTTCTTTTCACTTCTGGTCATTGAGCGTCATAGTTCAAATCATCAATAAGACAGCGATCAATTAATTATTGAGGTCTCTTTAATAATGATGCAGTCCAAAGACTACGCCAACGAGACCGAGATGGCAATTCTGTCGACTGGTCACCACAGGATCTCCACACGCTTCGACCGGGCTTTGCATCCCGGAGGGGTCAATTCTGTGTCATTCCATTGTCTATCGAGACAGACGGACGCCTTCTTTGATAATTAAGTGTAAAGGTTCTGGCTGTTTGACCCCCCCCCCCGCCCCCGATGTAGATAGAATACTTACTTCACTTCCATTACTAAGACATCTTTGAGCCAAGGTCCACAATCCTTTTGCGAGAAGATCAACCTAAAGAAAAACATTGACTGTCCAGCCAGATTAATAGAAAGAAAAAACTTGTTTAATTATCGGAGGCGTCGACCCGTAACGGTAACTGATTTTTTATTGATTTGTGGGGTCTTTCATTAGTAGCACACTTGTTGGAGTGTTTACAATCTCTTATGATTAGTTGTTGGTGGTTGTATCATTTATTGGTAACTCGTTTATAACCAAAACTATTTCCATTTCTGTCCGCTTGAAAGGAAGAGTTTTGATTTCATAAGAAACCAAATCATTTACTTCAAATATTGTGCTAAAGTATAGTACTATCTTATTTATTTATGTTTTTCAGTAAATATATAGGAATAAAAAGTTTATTACAATAATCAGGTAAATTTCCTTTGCCAGTTGTTTCTCTTAGTTTCACCACAACATACAGTATTCAACTGTCAGATATTCCTGGAAAATCTGACTTCACATCAGGTAATGTTCTTCTTTTGGCTGTCTTTATTCTGTTTAATTTATTCCTTTTCTCAATTGTTCATTTGTATTTGGAACACATGACAGGGGTCCTCTAGTACATGGCACCCTGGGCGACTGCCCGTGTTGCCGGTACCTTGAACCCGCCCTGATTACTTGCTTCTTTTCGTAAGCACATGCTTGTTATTGAGACGTTATCCCGTTCTTGGTTTAAACTCTGAACAATACTTTACACTGACTCTAATGTTATATATCTACATTGTATATATATAAAATCTACATTATTAAATAATACCCCGCCCACTTTCAACTGAGAGGCAATTATTTAAATATACCAAGTAAAAATAGCATTTTTTGAAGAGGTGAAATATCTTAGTTCTCATGCTATCTATTACCATCTTTTTACTTGCAGGAGTTGAAGGTTTTGTTTAAAAAGATGTTAATCAATACTGAATGGACTACCAGGAGCGATATCCAAGCAGTTATTTGCATATATAGAAAACAAAACGTATTTGGTTAAACTAACAGAAGATTAAGAACATTTACTACCTTTATTATTTATTTTAAATATTCAAGGCTTTTTAAAAATTGTTTTTGACAGTTATTGAAGTCTTTTAGAGTTAAAGTAGCAGCAAGGACAAACACGACCAAGAGCAAAATGAATGTACAGTACATGTGTCGTCGTCATCTTAACATCAAGTATGGAAATGTATTCTAGATCCATTCTTCATACATCGTTATTCCGGCTTGATTTTTCAGAACTGATAATTGATATCAAATTAAAACATGTTATCAGTAAGTCAGTAATAGTCCACTGCAAGTAGCTATAAAAACTGAAATCATTGGTGGTCAGAAAATTCGGTCTGGAAAATACGGTCTGGAAAATTCGATCTATAAAATTCGGTCTGGAAAATTCGATCTGGCAAATTCGGTCTGGAAAATTGGGTCTGGAAAATACGGTCTGGAAAATTCGGTCTGGAAAATTCGATCTGGAAAATTCGGTCTGGAAAATTCGATCCGGAAAATTCGGTCTGGAAAATTGGGTCAATTTTAAATAACATATAAGACCGAAATTTCTGAGACCAAATTTTCTTGTTTTTAAATTATTATTTCTAGTAAAACTTAATATTATGATGGTCATTAATTCTTACCTTTTTAATTTCATTTCTTTTTGCCATCGATATTTCCGTAATGATCTTCTATTTATTCCTATCCTTTTAATTCTCTTTTTTAAGCAACAATATTTCCATATTTTTTGAGACCAAAATTTCCATGACAGAATTTTCTGAACGCGAATTTCTAAGAAACGGAAAATGATCAAAAAGTTAAATATGCTAAACATCAGACGGAAAGATAATAAAACAAGAGAATGTATCAGGAAAAGAAGATGTGTCAGTGATATTTTAAAGACCATCAGCAAACTTGAATGGCAGTGGAGAAGCCATGTAACGAGGGTGTAAGACAACTGATGGACATTGCGATTCACAACATGCATCCATCGAGACCATGGATGAAACGGTGGCCAACAAAAGAGAGAAATACGTGTCAGATACGTCCTAAAGGCCATTAGTAAGCTAAGATGGCAATGGGCAGGCCATGTTGCAAGAATATCAGACAATATCTGGACATCGCGACTTACAACGTGGCTCCTTGAGATCATATGCGAAATTGCAGCCAGTAAAAATGAGATGGCGCGATGAGTTCAGAATGTATTGGCACTGTGACACTTGAGAGCGAAAAGGCTGTCAGACCTTTGGTAAGGCCTACATATATCCAACAACAGACATTACAAAGCTGATGATGAGTGCTTCTGTCTCATCACCTTATTGCAGGCTGGATGAATGAAACAAAAAATCTCCAGAGCAAAGTTGAAAAAAGGATGTGAAAAAAAAAAGAAATAAGCCTAGTACAGTATACTCCCGTTATTACGGCACTCTGGGGGATTTAAGATTGCCGTTATAACAAATTTACTATATTAATAATGAGAAACCCCAAAGTACAGTAAACTCCCGTTATTACGGTTCCCTGGGGGATTTAAGATTGCCGTTATAACAAATTTACTGTATTAATAATGAGAAAACTCAAAGTACAGTAAACTCCCGTTATTACGGTAACCTGGGGGAATTAAGATTGCCATTATAACGAATGCGCCGTTATAGCGGGTGGATTTTCTACAAAGTGTATTAATAATGAGAAACCGAAAAGTACAGACACCATCGCTTTTTATTACCTTTCCACAGTTTTATGCCCCATATACAGGTTATAGGTCTGCAAATAAAATGAATGAACCAAAAAGGAATTATGCTAACCATATATATATGATGGTATGTAATAACTTGTTTGTTGAACGTATCAGTAAATTCTTAGAAAATACCTTGTACAGGTAAAAGTTTAATGCAAAAATAAAGGAATAGTACGGGGGATGTCCGAAAAGTAAGGTACAAACATTTACTAATCCAACATGTTTATTACTATTCAAATAAAACATTATGCATATATTACTGCTACTACTATTAATGCACTACTATGCTACTTTTCCACTTTCCCATCGAAATTGATGCACTTGTCCCGTTGGTGCACGAGCTCATAAATACATTCCTCTAAGAAGGTGGCATCAAGCGACTGGAGACACACTTGCACCTTTGCAACAACAAACGTTCATCTGAGTGGAACCGCTTCCCGGATAAATGTCGTTTGATGGACCCAAACAGATGATAATCTGAAGGAGATGCGTTAAAACATCCCAACCATATTTCTGGGTCGACTCTTTTGTCAGGTTGGCCGTGTGTGGGGTGGCGTTGTTATGCAGCAGGATGACACCCTTACGCAAACGTGATGCACCCAGGTCACATCCCCCGTGATCATGTTCTCCAGAAGGTCCCATCAGCTTCCCTATACCGTTTCAGAAGCTGAAAAGAAGAAAAAAAGGGTAATAGGAGCAATTCATTTTAAAGGTTAACTAGTTTTTAAAATAATGCACTGAAATCTTCATGTACTTTGCTGCAAACTAAACTCCGACGACAATCTTGCGAGAATAAAGAAACAAACGCGTGTGTCATTAAATAAGGTCGTTGGAACGAGTGCCGTTACAACGAAGGTTTACTGTAAGAAATATTTATGTATGACTAAATTACTTTAGCACTTGTGTGCCGTTATTTAGTTTTTAATTTGCTCGGGAAAAAGTATAATTTTCGACAATAGTCTTGCGAGAACATTAAAACAAACGTTCCGCTAGAACGCGCGTCATTAAATAGTGCCGTTAGAACGAGAGTTTACTGTGATTTGTTTTACTTGAGAGAATAGAAAGTGAAAGTGAAAGTAGCATGAGGCAAAGGTTGGAGAGTCAAAAGATGGAGAGACAGAGAGAGAGGGAGAGAGAGAGAGAGAAGAACTGAAGGAAGACTAAATAGTGTTAAATGATGAAAGAACTCGTTAACAAGCATCATTAACAAGAGCAGCTAATGAGTCTTGAAAAAATAAAGTCTTTCATTTTATCTATTTTTATTTTGTTTACTTTCTCACGGCTCACTCGCTTTGGATACACCGGTTCTTGTACGATAATCGACGTTAAGCAACGTCAAACCTGGTCAGTACCTAGATGGGTGACCGTCTATGAAGTATCGTAAGCAGTCGGTGATCCATCCCCTCCCCTCTATCAAGACGCCATGAGCCAGCGTGGAAGGTAAAGGCCCATCACCCACCCACCCTATGTCTTACGACCTGGGGATCCGCAATCTACCGTAGGCGGAAATAGCGTCACATTATTATTTTGTCAACGTGTGTGTGTGCGTGTGTGTGCGTGCGCGCGTACATGAGCACGTGTGTGCATGTGTGAGAGAACGGAATAGTTCTAATCCAGTAGTGTCTGATTCAAAATGACATGACAAGTCTTCCTTTTTCAAAACGATCATTCCCTCACAATATACATGCATACGTATAACCACATGAACAGCCATGCCCACACTTATACCTGCATGCACATTAAATATGCATCATATACACACATTTTGGTACAATCGCATTCCTGTGCTCAACTTCGGAATGCGACTGCTGTGGCCTTTGAAGAGTGTAGTATCTGTTCTTCTTACGGCAACGAAACATGTGAATTATTGTTTGTTTTGTATATAAATAAATTGTTCGTTCCATTTGTTTCGCCGAGAGTTTTCGATCTGCTAACTTTCAATGAAAACCGTATGTTTTTTTTTCTTTTTCTTTAAAAAAAAGCGAGAAGTAACGTTTATTCTCATTATTTATGTTGCTTGTTTTTGATTATTGCCAAGGTTGTAAAATGTGAAATGTTTGTTTTAAATAAATCGTTATTTATGTTGCTTGTTTTTGATTATTGCCTAGGTTGTAAAATGTGAAATGTTTGTATTAAATAAATCGTTATTTATGTTGCTTGTTATTGATTATTGCCAAGGTTGTGAAATGTTTGTTTTAAATAAATCGTTATTTATGTTGCTATAACATTTATATATAATTAGTATAATTTACCGGGATTTTCTTAAATAAAGGCGTTTTACTTTTTCTTCATGTTTTGGTGACGTAAGAAGAACAGATACTACACTCAGAAACTGCATTCCGTAGCGGGCCGTATGAATACGATAGTACCTACATTTCAACATGAGCATACATTTAAATACATACACAGTAACAGATAGTCTGCATGTCATACAGTTCCTTGATACCTACTATCAGTTTATCTCAACACTTAGAAAGACATGTTTTATATGCGATATTGGTTCAAAGTAAAGATAAGCTTGCTAATAAGCAAACCACACATGAAGTTGATCTTGAACTTTTTTCATGTAGTCTTTTTGGT
>VCCN01007234.1:76934-99842 GCA_006491835.1 Architeuthis dux
ATCTATCTATCTATCTATCTATCAATCTCAATCTGTTCACATCTATCTATCTATCTGTGTTTCCTCTTTTTCTCATTCCATTCGTAATGTAAATCTTCCTACCAACCTGTTATATTTTCCTTCTCTTCTTCACTATGTATATCTACACAATAAACCATATATATATGTGTCATACCTATCTTTATCTATCTTCCATCTCTCCTGTTCACTCTCTCTCTTTTTTTTTCTTCATTATGCATCAGCGTCCATCTTTATCCATTTTTAGCTTCCCGCCTTAGTTAGGCATTTTAGTTAAATCTCATCATTGACCTTTTTATTATCCAACGATCTACGCGGTTGTTTTCTCCGTAACAATTCACCCATTCGCTACAACCTCTTCCAACCTATGTCATCAGTGTTCATTCTTTCTTTCAGAAATCAATCCAATCAACTTTCTCATTATCTATCTTTATTTCTAACTTTTCCGACTTTCTTTTCCACGTATTTGATTTCCTTCCCATTCTTACCTTTATTCGTCAAGATCAGCTCTCAATCCCCACCACTTTGATGTCTTCCCTTTTTATCTGCTGTAAAACTGTCTCTCATCATAAATCTTCCTCTTAACGTCTTTCATTTCTGTTCTTTGTATAATATTTTATTTATTCATTAAGGCAGTTCGTCGAAGAAGACGTGATCGACGCAGGCTGTTGATCCACACCAACCCCGTCGAAGATGACGTCCTCCATTCCTCGAGGAAAAAGAAGAAGCACGCACAGAAGAAGAAGAGATTTCACTGCTGCGGGGGATAATACTTATATTATTAATATTTATTTATAAACACTTAATGTCAAATAGATTGTATCCCATTCTTTCTTTCATCTCTATATATTTGATTTTCATGTCTCTCTTCTTTAAAGGTCTATTACTTACTATTACTTATTGTGCTTGTGTAGATTTCACTCATTACCTACTTTTAATAAACTTACTTCCCTCCTCCCCCCTCTCTCTCTCTTCTTTTTTCGGACATTCTCTTACTCACTTTGCCTGCCTCTCTCTATCCCTTTCTCTGTTTTTCTCTTACGACTTCTCCTTTTCATGTTTTTGCTCTCACTTTTCTTTCTTTACACTCTCTTCCACCTGTTTCTATCCCTACTTCTCTTTCTTCCTCTTCTATCTCTCTCTCTAAACCCTTTCCCCTTTCTCTCTATTAATCTTGAGCTCTTTTCTCTCTCTTTTTCTTATTCCATTCCTCTTTCTCTCTGTCAATCTTTTCCTCTTTCTTCCCCTCTCATTTCCCTCCTCTGCCCCTCTATCAATCCTTTCCCCCCTCGCACCTTTTCTATCTCTCAATCTCTTCCTCTTTTTCTCTATCAATCCTTACATCCCCTCTCTCTCACCCTTTCTCTCAACCCCTTCCTCTTTACCTCTATAAATCATTCCCCCTCTCTCAGTCCCTTCATTTATCAATCATTCCTCTTGTTTTCTCTCCCTCTCAATCCTTTCCGCTTTCTCTCTCCAATCCCCTCTTCTTCATCTCTCTCCCCCCCTCTCTCTCTCTGTGACTTTTGATCTCTTTTTACGCTCTTTCTCAACTTCACTCAACCGTAAACAGCTAAAATCCACCTCCCACTTCACTTCATTTGACTGAAATGCCGAATAATCAGGGCCGGGGCGAGATGGAAACGGTGGAGACGACGTGCATGTTGTCGGGTGATGTGGGGGGACAACAAAGAGAAACAGAAGCATGTATACACCCCCCCCCCCACCATCATCTCCCTCACTGGCCACACCCTAACCAGTTCTTCAATGAAGAGAGACGTTTGCCATTTCTAAAATGTTCACTTCCTAATGACCTAACTTAGCGCTTCTTGGGACGGCAAATTAAGAAATGATGCTGGCATCGGTGTCTCTCGGTCGGTGGGTGCGAGAGAGCGAGGGAGGGAGGGAGGGAGCGAGATCAAGGCAGAGAGAGAGAGAGACGTTGCTATCTTTATCCATGGTTTCCGATGCGGCCTTTGCCAAGTTCAAACAAATGACAACGACGAAGAAAGAGAGAGAGAGAGAGAGAGAGAGAGAGAGAGAGAGAGAACGAATTGCCCGACATCTTCAATAATCCCCACCCCACGTTGATACCCACACCTTCTGAACACACCCCTAACCATGTATCTTTTCATCTACAACACTTCTTACTAATCGCTTGCCAGTCATTTAAGAAACTGTCAGGGTGTCTAATTTGCAATAATCCGAATAAAAGATGGTAAAATCCAAGAGGATCCCCCCCTCTCTCCACCTCTCTCTCAGTTTTTGCTTTTTGTTGATATTTATTTTAAATCTTTGTTTTCCTTTTTTGCCACTTTTCCCGCCAAATTCTTTTTGCCTTTATATTAATCTCCAAATCCGACGATGATGATGATGATGATGATGATGATGATGGTGCACAACACATGAGCATCATTTTGCAGTTTTCATTAACACATTCAAAATATCAAGAAGAACTTTGCTCTTTAATGTCGTCCTTTTCTGATATTCTTTTGTTCTGTTAATGATGTTCTATAGAAGGGGAGGGGGAAGGCGCGAAAAAGGTGCGTGGTTCCCCATGAAGAAAGTCTGTCAAATTTCCTGGTTGTATTCACACACACACACATACAAACGGACATACACACACACACACACACAGATACCCCCACACACAACCCCCCACACAACCCTACACACACGGACACATACACACATGAACACACAGACAGACACACATACGCTGTCAAATATCCTCGTTTCACGCAGCCACCGCAAAAGTTTTTTCTAATTGTAATTCTTCCGTGCTCTAAACTTTGAAGCATATGATTTCCCCCCCTTTTTTTTCTCTCTCGGTTTCATGCCTTTTTGCATTTCATTAGTTTATAATTCTCTTCTTTTGTCTTCTTTCATGGAACATTTTGTGTTTGGATATTGTTTTATTTTCCCTACTTCCTCATCAGCATTGTGATGTGAGGAGATGTACAGATGTGATGTGATGTACAGATACCGGCACACACAATCACACACATAAACATACTCTCTCTCTCACATACACACACACACACACACACACACACGTACATATTTAGAAAGGTGTATGTGCATGTGTTGTGGAGAGCGTCTTTAATTCACACATACACTCACACACTCAAATACACACACACACACATACGTACAGATCTAGAGATGTGTACATACGATGTATGTGATAATTTACAACCTGTTTACCTTGCATTGTATTAGGAGGTGCTTACAATCAAGCTTTAACATGCTTGAGCAAACGCTCCGAGATTGGATATTCTTCTAACTTGCCAATGGGCGAGCAGATTGGGGGGTGCAGGGGCCGAGGTTGGGGGGACGGTAAGTGAGCGGGCATCTTCTTTTTCCAATGTTTTTCCCCCATATCCGCCAATTCCCCTTGCAGCAATTGCAGAAACATTTTACGGCCCAATCACAGAGAGACTTCGTGCGCCGTATGCTTTCTACTTCTGCCCAAAACGGCCTAAACAAAATCAGTTCCCCTTGCAAATGAGATGAGTACGCTTTTGTGAACTAATTACAACTTATTTTTATCCGTCGACATTGAATTCGCCACAACAGCAACACTTGCAACTGCAGCGCCAACTCTGCTGCCACCAACGGTTGGTTACTACTGACCCTGGCGGCCCCACAGCACGAGACAAATGTTCCAGGTAAGTACACAATCAGAGAGTAGGAGTAATTTTACCCATTGGCTGAAAAGCCGTCTTGCAAAAAGATAAAAAGAAGAAAGTGTTTGGGAATAACAAGCAACAAGATGTTTCATTCAAACTCATCCTATGTTGTCAGAATCATTTGGTAGCGACTGAAAAATACTTTTCTAGCTTATTTGGATGAACATCCTTATCTTTTCATGGTTTTTGTCTATAACTTTGAGAAGAGTTATTAACATTCCATCTTTTGTTCTGATAATCCAATCTCTTCTTCCCATCTTTGATGTTGTCTCTTTTCGGCCTCCTTTTTGTTGTTGCTTTGCACCACTGGAGAAACTGACCGAAAAAAGAGACTCACTTTCCTTACGGATATTACATATTACACATGAAGTACGGCGGAGAATGAATCGATCGAAACGTTATGTTGACAATATCAAAGATGGGAAGAAGAGATTGGATTGTCCGAACAAAAGTTGGAACTTATCTACTTTATTTGGATGAGCATCCTCATCTTTTCATGGTTTCTTCAACATTTTATTAATCTGTGTACATCAATTGATATAATTTAATCCCTACATTGGAGCAACACACTTTCTTAGTTCCTTGAAGCATAATATTCACCTCTTTTTCTCTCACTTGAAGATAGTTCTAAAAATGAAATGAAATGATGTCCAGCCTAGGGAAATTGACATTTCGAATAACGGCCTAATGCTTCAATTTACTAGGCTGATCATCACTTTGGGTCACCACTATTGGAGGGTTTGGCTGCTCGAGGGACCCCCGGATCATTTAATGAGGGGATGTAATTGTGCATGGATCCGATCTTTTGCATATTGTCCACCCTTCCAGAAAGTCTGAATGAAATTCCCTGAGTGTTTTTGGAGATATCCTGCGGACAGGAAAAAGAATATGGCGATATTATGTGTTTTGGACATATACCTACGACGTAGGGGAAGTAATCTTGCATGGATCTGCTCCAAAATGTAATTCTTTGCCTATTGTCCACCCTTTCAGAAAATCTGAATGACATTCCTTGAGAACTCTCGGAGAGACCCAGCTGACAGGAAAAATGCAACCAACAAACAGACGCGACCAGAAACATATACCTCTTTTCAACTTCGTTGACAGAAGTAAACAAAACAGATTAAACAAACAAACCGTTTCATCCTGGGTGCCTGCCACAGAGCAATGGTTGGCAAATCACTGCAAGTGAGTTCAGTATTCACTGGGTACCCCACTATACTGGCCTAGTGTCAGACTAAGATAAGCTCATTTGCCGTCACTCACTTCACCCTGCACTGTTTTACCCACATCCTGGAGGAGAGATGGATACATGTCTTTTCCAAGACCATTAGTGCAAAGTGAACACAAACTGTCTCAGCAAGAGTTTGAACTCATCTCGCCGTGTCCATTGCCCATGCCGTAACACCCTCGGCCACTATGACTTACCATTATCTTGTGCATTTGTGTGACAACAACTCTGCTACTTCATTGTAAGATTCTTGCTGTATAATTTTGTTCTTGTTGCGTCATTGTCTTTTGCCGTCTACTGAATCCAGCATATCGACAGCGTATTCATAACATCCGCTCATCAACTGTAAGTAACTTGATACTGACGTTGCTCCACTCTGTAGCAATGGCCCTTGCGCAAGTGATTTGAGATCTCCCCCACCCCGGGTCCCGGGTTCCGCCAGGTGACAGCTCAACATTTGACTCAGTGACCCACTTACCAATTCCACCTTGTTAGCACCTCCTTGATTTCATTGGAGGAGCCGCTCTGTCTTGGAGACATGGCGCATCTGCATACACGAAGAAAGGAAACCCCGCGCAGGTCTTTTTGACGTTTTCGAGAGGTCAGTCTTTCCCGTGCAGAGTTCCAAGTGTTCAGCTTTTGTCAGATGTCAATATGGATTTCTCCATGGATAAATTGTTGTCATTCTTTCTCTCTCTCTCTCTCTCTCTCTCTCTCTCTCTCTCTGTATATCTCCCTCTTCCCCTATTTCTATCTCCCTCTTTCTCTCTCCCCTTTATCTGTCTCATTCTCGCTGTCTTTCTCTCTCTATCTCCCTCCTTCTTTCTGTTTTCTCTCTACCCCTTTCTCTCTCTCTCTCTCTCGACATCTGCATCCCCTTTCCTAGCAGCAATCTTCTACTTCCTTGTGATTTGTTTATTACACTTGATTGTCAAAACCAACACATACTTTTGTCTATGATCAACTTACCACCTACCCCTCCCTGGATCTCCCTTCGACCCACTCAACTTTGCCTTCTCTTTGTTCAGGAGCCACGCCCAAACCAAGATTATTGGCAGGTTCAATACCAACATTGAATTATTCTATTATACTCTTATCGTTTCACTTTATGTCAAGTTGTATTGCAACATTTGCAGCATCCTCTACCGGGCAAATGTTCACACTTTTAGAGCACATGCCTGAAAACAAACGAAAGTTAGATTCCAAAGAGAACTTTAGGAAACTGTTGATGGATCTCTGAACAGAACAGACATGGAAACTAAGTGCTGACATTGCTAGTCAGACGAGGTGTTTGAATCGAATTATTTCAAGGATATCTTCGACAGTGCCGCTTTAGTCTGCTAGAATGTAGTCGATTTCGTTATTGGTTTCATGATTGGAGCTCCTCCAAGTCCATCTTCTATTGGGTTTCTTCTTGAAGAAGGTCTTCATGATTTTGAACCCATTAAACAGATCTTCACCTCTTTTGTTTCGTATTTTGTATCCGGGCTTTTTGTTTCATTACCTTGTTACGTTGAAGTCTCCCATAATGACGTTGAAGTATTTTTGATATCTTGGAATGTGGAGTTCAAGTCATCATAACAGTTGTCTATTTTCTCCTTGGCTGCGAAGTAGCAGCGTAGACTTGTATGATGTTCAGTTTGTACTTCTTTGAGAGCTGCAGGCTGACTTCGAATGGAGTTACTCGACCAGTGACCACCTCCATTCGGTGAATCAACTAAAAGAGAAAGCAGTAGATTACAGAATAAAGCTGAAACATGGAAGCTAACCAAATGATTGACTCTCAAACTAAGAACCATGCAACGTGCACAAGAGAGGATCATGCTTAACATCACATGGAGAGATCACAAGACAACACATTATATCAGAGAACAAACAGGGATCAGAGATATCATAAAATCTATTAGAAAACTCAAATGGCAATGGGCTCGTCATCTTGCAAGAATGTCAGACAACCGCTAGGCATTACGACTCACAACGTGGATCCCCAGAGATCATATGCGAAATTGTGGCCGGCAAAAGATAAGATGGTGCGACAATTTAGACACGTTCAGAAGGTATTGGCTCCTCGACGCTCTCGACTGAGAGGTCTGGCGGATCTTGGGGAAGGTTTATGTCCAACGACAGACGTTGAAAGGTTTGAAAATTCCTTTGTTGTTGGAAACAGCAATTCTTGTAGAATCACTAAGATTAGAAAACAATGGGTTTGGTAAATAGAAAATAGGAGATCAGGCAAGGATTCCAGGTGATAAAACCTACTTGGCATTATTTGAAGACCTTTACACTTAGATATTATAAAAAGATTATTTTAACGATAAGTACATTTACCAAAATGCATGTCTGTTGAATACTGGAGACAGAAAAGAATTTGTAAATAAAATTAGTTGGAATGTCTTGTCACTTTTAAAACGAAAGTCTCAAAAATAAGAACATCTTCGCTGGCAGTCATAGCAGCTTGTAAGCACCTCTTCTTGCACAATCATCAGGGCTTTCGGAATTCTGACCCTGTGTTCAATATTTCAAGGTGTAACTTTTTAGGATTACAGATGGTAAGTATTAGTATATAAGTACAGTAGACTATTACCGCACCCTGGGGGATTTAAGAGTGCCGTTATAACGAATTTGCTGTTCTAATGGGTGGATTTCATATACATGAGCTTATCATTAATTGACTTTTTTCTTTGGAATTTCTTTCCATATTTCTGTGTTACTTTTGGCAGCATTATTTTATTTTAGTTTTTAAAATAATGCACTGAAATCTTCATGTGCTGTTGCTGCAAACTAATCTCCAACAATTGTCTTGCGAGAATTTTATAAAAACAAACGTACCGTTAGAACATGTGTGACATTAAATAAAATAGTGACGTTAGAACGAGAGTTTACTGTATTTTAAAAACATTTCATATTATTATACACTTATAGAAGAAGAAGAAGAAGAAGAAGAAGAAGAAGAAGAAGAAGAAGAAGAAGAAGAAGAAGAAGAAGAAGAAGAAGAAGAAGAAGGCCTCCTTCTGTCTTGATAAACAATGGAATGACATTGAAGTGACCCTTCCAGAGTAAAAGCATCGGCGAAACATATGGAGATCCTGGGATGCCCAGTAGACAGCATCCCCATCTCGGCCAGTGGCGTACCAGGTGGGGGCGGATCCACTCCGCCCTGGGTGCCACCATCAGAGGGGGTGACACCAAGATGACTGCCTAAACAATTTTAATTCTTTTCTTTTTAATGAGACATCCCAGTAGTTATACAAAACATAACGACATTATAATTTAACTTAAACATTGAGAGTAGGCTTACATACATATTTTTTTAATTATAAAACGATTATGTTAATGTCTTTCTGTCTTGCAAAGAAGGTCCTAAGGGATCATGCGCTATAGACCAAGGACCAGCTGAGCTATGATCTTTTTGTTTACATAGAATTCATCTCCTAGCAACAGGCAACCATTTAGTTCCCTTAGGCTTATTAGTGATCCTGTTGTCGTGCCATTTCTAAAGACGTTACTGTTTTATAAGATATTGGAAATGCAGATTTTATCACGTGTGCTGTTGTAATTCTCATTAAATAGGTACCAAAAAAGTGCTGTCTTTACGCAAACAACTTGTCTATATAAGATTATAACTTTCAATACTCTGTACTAACTAAGAAGCTTTTTTATTTTTTAACATATTTAGTGTTAGTGAGACAAATTATGACACCAACCATAGGTACGCCACTGCTCTCGGCCTCACTGGTGTAGGTCAAATGAAAGTGGAGCGCGATACGTTTGGCATCAGCTTGGTTTCAGGATCTGCCGGATATCAAATTGGGCGTCAACCGCCTTAAGGGGGCTCCACTCACTGGTTTGGAATCAGAGTTGTCATTCTCCTAGACTGGTTATCGTCCTAAGACTAGAGAGCCCATTCTGCCATGTTATTTTCCCCATAGCTGTGAGAGAGAATATATGGATTCATGCCTTTTCCAAGGGCATTAGTGCGAAGTGAATGTAAACAGCCTCGACAGGAGTTTGCACTTGGCTTGCCGATTCCACATTTGAAATACTAAAATAATTATTCCTGCAAATGTGGACCTGGCTGAATTCTCCCTAAATTCAGTGAGCCAGAAAGAACGGATGTTTCCAATGATCCTGTGTTTAATGTTCTTAAAAGTATAAAACAATGTGTATCTTTAATATGACACATGACTAGGCTACGATTTTGAGGGGACCTACTCCCCCCTGGTAAAAGCAAAGGGGGTGGAGAGCCTTGGTAAAGAATATTGATATTGTGAAGAGAGTCGAGGGGGGGGGCTTTAGCACAGAATATTATTATATTAATATTTTAAAGAAGACCCATAAAAGATTAATACAGATAAAATATAGACAAATACATTTAGGTAACCGAAACCAACTTATGTGCCTAAATGTATTATATGTTCAAATGGTTCTACGGACGATTGAACTCCTTCTCACATCGAAATGTCGACTAAATGCTAGACAGATTAGCCGGACAAGTGCGGATTTCAACCCGATGTGGCTTCCACTTCTCAACAAACCTAAACCCAACAAGACAAAGACACAGAAACACCCGGGCCATGTGCTATAAGGGTTATCCCCTTTAAACATAACTTCTGTTTAAACCATCACACTCGGATGTTACACCTGAAGAAGGCCGAATAATGGATCAGCCGAAACTGCGTGTTTACAACACAAATAACAAGGAGTTCAATCATCCGAAGAACCATTTGAATATTAATGGGTCATTAATATTCAAATGGTTCTTCGGACGAAACGGTTCTTCTCAAAACTATAGAAAATATCGTTATTATATGTTTCACTTGGCTTTGAAAGCAGTTAAATGCTATAACTTTCAGTGAAGTTAATGCTTGTTGATAGAAGATACAGTATTATCTTTTAAATGGTTTCATTATTAGCTTTGTTGTTTAGTGCTGTCTTCTGCATTTCTTTTCATGCTTTCATTTTTGTATTAAAGAAATATTTAATGAGCAATTTGAACTGGGCCTACATTTCTCATTTGGACTTGGCCTGTTTGCACAAAGAACAAGAACATGACACTTAATTATAAAGAGAGAATGAATCAAAACGTTAGAGAGGTGGAAACGGTGATGGAATATAATCTGTTATATAAAGTGTAATTAAGAGAGCATAAGATAAACCCCTGAACGTTCGGCAAAACTGTAGAAAGTAAAAGAAAGAGAAAAGAGTATTTCAGTAATTTGATAATATTGCTAAACCATTTACTCTAATAACCATGACTTTTGTTGAGGTGACGCCATGGGACCTCCCGTTCATGAACATCTGGTTTATTAACCCCTAAGGAGCTTGTGATACGACGTCATAAAAACATGATATACAAATATTATGTTAGTATTTTGTTATTGTTGTTTTTAAGAACAACATCCATTGGTTGGTTGGGATTCTTTGAAACGTTTTATTATTTCAATCAGATTTCTTTAGAGAGAGGAATTATCTCTCTGCCATTACAATTATAATATTGTACATTGAGAATGTTATCCATCTGTGACCCCCACCCCGATTAAAATAACTTCCAAGATCATCAGTAACCTTTGTACCATTAGATAATTTCTGTCTGAATTTTTAAGATGAGGGATCATCAATATACACAGACGGTTGTCCTCATCTTGGTTCTTTTGAACACAACGTTTGTACCCTATACCTTCTTCAGGTGGGTATCGTAAATGGAGCGGGTTTGGTATCAACATGATTATAACACCAAAAATTGACATGAACATGATTAGGGCCCAGGGAACCCTCCCATCCGAAAATAGACAGCGGAATGAGGACATTGTGACCCCACGCTTCGAAGGGGGCTCCTCGTCCCAACATTCCAAACCCTCCCCATTTACGACACCAACCTAAAGAAGGTCGTAGCGTACAACGGCCGAAATGTTTTGTTCAAAAGAAGAACCAAGATGAGGACAAGAGTCTGAAAAGATCTATATACTTTGTACCATTGTTGGTAATTCTGTTTTGACTGAACTACATTAAGTATATTTATTCCAACCAGGGCCGGCTCTAGGGTTCCCTGTAAGCTTAACTTCAGCACCATTTAGTTTCACGACAACGGAAAGTATTTAACTGTCAGATATTCCGGAAAAAATCGGACTTCACAAGGAATCTTCTTATTTTAACTGTTTTTTTCTTCTGTTTATTTATTCATTTTCCCATTTCCCATTTGTATTTGGAAAGTCATACAGTCTCAGACACATGAGAGACACCCCCTAGCACTTGGTGCCCTGGGAGACTGTCCATGTTGCCAGTACCTGGGACTGGCCCTGATTCCCACACAGACCTGAAAATAGAGCATTTGTTGCGTAGTAGTAGTAGTATTTAACGATCTAGTCCCAGAAGCCATTAATTTTGAGCGTGATTCTTACTAGAGTT
Organism: Architeuthis dux; assembly: GCA_006491835.1. Taxonomy (NCBI): domain Eukaryota; kingdom Metazoa; phylum Mollusca; class Cephalopoda; order Oegopsida; family Architeuthidae; genus Architeuthis; species Architeuthis dux. Next base: position 88,281 of record VCCN01007234.1, read on the forward strand.
TCCCTTAAAATGTGGCCCTGTACCAGATTTGGTACAAAAATAATAAATTAAAAAAGAATAATTAGAAACAAGTCTGGTTAGTTACTCTATAGAAATTGTCACGTGACCAACGTCTTTCGGCAGCCGTGTTGGGGGTGATCAGTTATTGGGCGGTGATCGTTAAAAAGTCCTGATTTAAAAAAAATGTTCTAGACATAGTTAAAGACTAAATGTTTGAATGTTCATTCCTCATGTCACATTGGTGCAGCCTGTACACATGACACATACATAGATAGATCGCCAACCATGCAGAACCACTTAAAAACTGAAGAAACCTATGTTGACCAGTGGACAGTTTTGGTCGCCGGTTGACAGTTTCTAAAAGTGACCAATTTCATGTAATATAAAAGGAAAGTTGTTTCGTTGAATGAATCTCAGGATCCTTCATTCAACGGGTGAAGAGTTATTAAGTACGTATAACTCATTCATTTTGTTAAAGTAAATTTCTTCACTGTTAACCACGAGAGTAACTAGTGATTTGGGAACCTGGGGGTTGGGAGGCTTGGCTCCTTGAGGGGCCTCCTCCAACATTTAGTCAGATTCGTTTTGGTATAATACCAGTAGAAATGCAGTACGTGAACTACTATCTATAAAGCTTTGGGGGGTCCCCTTCTCGTTTTCAAATATCGCCCCTCCCTCAGCTACGCCTCTGCTGTTAACAATTCCTTTGTTGAATGATGTCTTTAGCAACTTAAACATTTAAATTTGAAAAATCAGATCTCTTAGAAAATGAGATTCCATAAATAATTGCAACACTTTTCGAAGTGTCTTAGTAAATAGTAGAAAGAAAATTGTTGATGAGATTTAAGACTGAGATTATTGTGCAGGGTCAAACCCACACCTTCTTCTATTCCGACTGAAGATGATTACTGCAACTTTTGCATTGTATATATAATAAATAAGAAATTATTAAAAATATATTTTTTAAAGTCCTTGCGTATCTGTAAGATGCATTTTAGTAGATATGTAAGCCTCATGTCAGTTTGGCTCAGTTGGTCGTGATTTCAAATTACGGTAGGGGAATGTTAATTTTATATATTGGTTTCGTTTAACGTGACGGGACAGACAAACAGTGAAAAGTTTACTCCCCTAAATGTACTGAGGATTGTTGTTGTTGTTGTTGTTATTGTTACGGTAGAAAAGCAAAGTCAATTCCAGACTTGGACAATAACATTTAATAAGTGTTGCATCATTTAGCTGGATGCAGGGGCGGATCCAGGATCTGTGCGGGGGTGGGGGTGGTGGGTCCAAATGCAAAATTAATCATTTTTACAAATGAATAAGTGAAAAAGAAAAAGCGAATTTCAAACATCAAAAACAAGAAAGTAATACATGATCCGGCATTTTCCCGTTGCATTTGAGCTTTTGTTTTTAAGGTTAATTTATGATTACTTGGGATTACTTTATCATCATCACCAACAGCAGCAGCCGTTATAGGTCCACTGGATTGTGCTAATCTCTGCCACGTCTTGCCGGCAAACCTTTCTATCGCATCACACCATCTTGTATCTGGTCTTTTTCTACTGCGTTTACTGTCCCATGGGCATCAGTCGGTTAGTCTTTTCCCCCATCTATTGTCATCTCTTCTCGCTAGGTGACCAGCCCATCTCCATTTTTGCTGCTTAATTAGTTGTATAATATCCTTCACTCTAGTCCTCCCTCTGATCCATGTTGATCTTTTTCTATCTCTTAGTGTTATCCCTAGTATTGCTCATTCCATGGCTCTCTGAGCTATTCTAAGTTTATTTTCAGCTCGTTTTGTTAATTTCCGTGTTTCGCATCCGTAGGTCATGGCTGGTATTATGCAGCCGTTGTATACTTTACGCTTTAAACACATTGGCAAGGTGCTCTTCAAAATGTCTCTATTCATACTGAATGCTTTCCAGCCTATCGTTATGCGTCGTTTTATTTCGCTATCACGGTCTTTCTCTAGCTTTATTACCTGTCCTAGATAGATGTATTCATAAGTGTGTGTGTGTGTGTGTGTGTGTGTGTGCGTGTATATATGTATATATATATAATTTCTTTATCTAATATGAAATTCTTTTTTTAAATTGTGTTTTTCCCGAGCAACATTAAGAGAAACTTTCTGAGAGCTATGAAGCAAAAAAAGAAAGCAGAAAAAAAGCTGCCTTAACACTCCTTAAAATAAAGAGTTAATGCCTTTTTCAGAGATGTTGTGGCTGCTCATTCCTTTGACAAACAAAAGAGCTTGCAACACTTCCACCAGGAGAGGTCATTCCACGTGACCAATATAAACAGAAAGTCCACTGAAGACATTAACATCTTGACTGAATGATCAGTGCCACGTGCGCAGAATCTGCCAGACCAGTAGAAAGAGTAAAAGTGAGATTCTTCCAGAAGTCCTCTATCAACAACGCCTCAGCTAATAATCTGACCAGCATGCTCCATGAAAAGCTAAAAGTCTTTAACATGCCCAGTATGAGAAAAGGTTAATTCTACTTCCAGAACTGAACTAATAGTGAATGATTTGACAGCTTCAGCTCATGAAAGGACACTTTAGTGTTTAGCTCAGTAGTTGAAAGAGGATTTCAAAGTCAAGGGCTTCTAAAGACTAGTATTTAACTGATTGGAAAGCTGCTTCCTAACTTGAAGAATAGACATTTTACCGCACAAGTAAACCATGAAGGTGCGGGTCCAGGGGGGCGAGGTCCAGTGCCTACCACCCTGCTCGGGTAAAGCACAATTTAAAATTACTTTTTTAAATATCTAAAGTAATTCTATAAAAAGCAAACAAATAATCACAAGTAATCATACATTTACCAGAAAGACAAAGATACGCATGAGATATCTTTTACTCTTTTGTCAATTGTTGCTGAAAGAAAAAGGTACGGGTAAAGCGTCCCCCGTCTCTTGAGAGACAACTCCCAATGGAGTGTGGGTCCCGGTGACGAACACCCGGTTTCTGTTGCAAGCGTCATCTTAGTGATCGTTGCAAGTTTCAAGACTCATCGAGACCAGGACTTTCCAGCCAAGGGATACCTCCACCCTAATCACACAGCTTAGAGTGCACTTAAAGAAGAGTTTTCCACACTCTTTGCTCATATCGGGAATCGAACCCAGGTCCTTCTGCGTGTGAGGCAAATGTGCCAACCATTACACTATCTGAGCTGGTGCAAGAAAGCCCCGATTTAAATGTTAGTGAACAATGCCAGATCACATATTCCTTTTTTTATGTTTGAAATTTGTTGGGGTTTTTTTTCACGTATTTATATGTATATGACCCTCAATGTTCAAAATTCTGGATCCGCCCCTACACTTGCCAGAGCAAAGATTTGAAGTCCTATCCCCAGATGCAATTATGAAATTTCACCAAAGAAAAGACCCCATTAGCAGTCAGATTTGTAGAAGTAAAATCCATTTTAACCCATTGACTGTAAATGACTGAAATGTCAGTCATTGTAACAATAGTAACAACTATTACCGTTCGCCACTGCAGTTAATGGGTTAACCATTCCCCCCGGGCACACAAAAGAGTTTATACCTTTACCATAAGAGCCATTGCATTCAACCTTTACTTTTGCCGTCATAATTTTTAAAGTGTTTTCTGAAACAATATTACATGACTAAATATTAAATATATATATCCGTTAAACTGTGGCTTAGGGACAAAGAGGAATTGTTAGAATCTATTCATCTGTTCTGTTGTCTATTAAAGGAGTTGAGTGTTAGAACATTTAAAAAAAATAAAAACACAGGAATTTCACCTTTCAACACTTTGCGGCTTTTCCAGCAACTTCCTAATCTGCTCGATAATCTGAAGGATTCCTGTCTATTCGTGTGACTTCCTCACCCGACGACGGCTGACGTGAACAACAATTTCCACCTGTCCCTCCCTTTCTCATAAGTTCCATAATCAATAAAGAGGTTAAAACTTTGCCGCAGTCGTAGAGGAGCGATTCCACCGGATATCAGGTGTAAATGGGAGTTGAATCCATCAAGGTGTTTTAAAAGTTACCAACTTAAGCTTGCAGCTTCTTCTTGTAGATGTGTAAACAAAACCGAAGCCACTCAAAGGGTGATGATCAAAAGTGATAAGGCTGACAAAGAGATCATCAATTGCTCCGGGCTCACCACCACCACCACCACCACCATCATCATCATTATTATTATTAGTATCATTATTATTAAATAAAAGAAAACAAGACAATCAGAATAGCACAGAGGACAATGGAAAGAGCAATGCTAGGAATAACTATTAGTAATAGAAAACGATCAACATGGATCCGAGAGAGGACCCGAGTAAAGGATATTGTACAAGTAATTAAGCAACAAAGATGGAGATGGGCAGGGCACATATCGAGAAAGGACAACAGCTGGAGCAAAAGGCTAACCGATTGGTGCCCATGGGACAGTAAACGCAGCAGGAAAAGACCAGACACAAGGTGAAATGACAAGATTTTGCCGGTACGACATGGCAGAGATTAGTGCAATCACGCTCGTCATGTAAGGAGATGGGAAAGGCCTTCGTCCAGCAGTGGACTTATAACGGCTGATGAAGATGGTGATGATGATTATAATGTGGCTAAGTTAAGTTAACTGCTGCTGATATGTGATGAAATCGTGTCCAGACAAACACGCTGACAAATGGTTCGTCTATGCGAACGGATGTTTTGTCGAATTTAAAAAATCTTTTTTGAAATTATTAATTAGTCGACAGATGTTATGTCAAACTGGCATTTGGGTTTTACTCATGAATCTGTAGATTTATTTTCTCAGAAATATTTATATCCCATCTTGCAAAACATATAAACTTATAATCTTATGTTGATTTGAAGTTAATTTTATGTTTCTTTTTAATTTTCGTTTTTATTTTTGAATCTGTATATTAATTGTCTCAAAATATTTATATTTCATATTGCAAAAAAATTAAACTTAATCATATGCTGATTTACTGGAATAAAAAGATGAAATTTTATTTAAAACTATTCGCCGATTTCTTAAATGCTCACTTAAATGCTAAAGAAGTGATCTTAATCTTCAAGGCTATACAATTTTTTTAGTTTCTATTGCTGTTCATTTTATCTTGTACATTAGTCCGGTTGCAAATGTAATTCCGATGGATTTCGATATTAAAAGCGATAGGCTTTAAGCAATGCTTAACCAGAAAAAGGTTTTCTTTAATTTTTCAATCCCCTGGAAAGGTATAATTTTCAAGATGGTCGCCAAATTCTTACAATAGCCTATTAGGCGTTCATTATTCATCGTAGACATGTTTTCCCAACGGTTTCATGTAGTATCAGGTGTGCTCAATAACATATTAAAAGTCTAATACAGTCTAACCACTAGAAAGGTATAATTTTCAGAATGGCGTCTAAGATGGCAGCCAAATCCTTAAAATACTAATTACTCGTCCATTATTCATCTTAGACAAGTTTTTTTGCACTGCCTTTTGTAGTATCGAAAGTTGTTAATGATATATCAAAGGTTTACCACAGTCTGACCACTGGAAAGGTATAATTTTGAAGATGGCGTCAAAGATGGCCGTCAAATTAGTCGGCTTCATTTATGGAAAAATACCCACCTTACTCCTAAAAAGATTGCAACAGAGGATTTCCCAACGGTTCTTTGTAGTATCGTGTGCTTAATAACATACTAAAAGTCTACCACGGTCTGGCCACTGGAAAGGTATAATTTCCAAGATGTCGTCCAAGATGTCCGTCGAATTAGTCGGCCATCTTGGACGCCATCTTGAAAATTATACCTTTTCAAGTGATAGAAAAATTGAAGAAAAACTTTTTTCTGGATCAGAATACCTTAAAAATCTTAAAAATGAAAAAGAAATCGCTTTTACCATTCAAGTCCCACGGGAGCCTTTTTTTCTACACTTGCAACCGAACTATATGATGAAGCAGTTGAAGCCGTAACAACTTTGTCACATGCCATAAAAAACTGGAGCAGAAAGGAGGCACAAAGGGCAGGTGAAGAAAATTATAGTTTTACCACATTAAGGACGATTATTATTACTATACAACTATATTATTATCTATAACGAGTGCTATCTATATATCATTACCTATAATGGAATTTGTAATCATAACTGATAGAAGAGAAAGAGTAGCGGTAACAAAGGCAGTTCTGATAAATAGTACTAGATGAACAAACTGTGATGATCGGGTAAAAGTACTGAGTGACCTTTGTTGGTGAAAACGACTGTCAAGTGACTTCTATTCTGAAAGACCGACCTGAAACACCTCATTATTGCATTCCTTGGTCCCCAACGATGGATACATTATAAATTCCAGACACACTAGAGCGGTACCGCTCAAAGTGGGGTACGCGTACCAGTAGTGGTACGCGTACCCTACGCTGCCAGTATGCGGCTCATTTTCACATATTTAATGACGTTCAAAGTCTATATTACTAGATGGCGTTCTTCACGGTCATGATTGGGCATTATTTTACAATAGAAACACTACATAAAGCTCCTATAACATCTAAATGGTGTGGTTTTCATAGGCGTCTACTGCCACGTGGTCAAAAGGGTATATTTCAGGGGGAGGGACATAAGAATATATTAGGATTATATCTTAGTGGCAACAGGCAACCCTTGTACCAGCAACTAATAATATAGTCTTTTATATATTTATATATAATATTAAGTTGGGGTTAGATAAAACAACTGTACTGTACCATTATCCTTTATTGACTATAAGGCTCCAATTTACAAACCCCACGCCCTCGGTGAGAAGGTCTAATCGGGGGGGTCAAATCCCCGTTTGCCCCCCTAGCGGACGCCAATGGTGGCTTTGTTACGTTTATCTCCTAGACATGAACAAATTCCTTTAAATATCTAATATCAACTTATATACTATTTATTATGAAATGTTTATCTGAAATAAAACAACATTTTCTTTAGCTTATATTAAGTTTCAGATAACGGAAAAAACTGTGATCAAACAAGAAAATTCCTAAACTACTCCTTCCACTGGGGGGGGGGGGCATCTAAGAGTTAAAAGACAAACAATAAAATTAGGCAGTTTTCTCACAGGCTAAACTGTTTATCTGACTTTCAAGAATTTTGAGGAATTTTTAGTTTCTGTTGGCAGAACATTTAGTTCCAAATATTAGTATTGAGTCTCTACAGAAAACGTATCCCCGAAGTGCGGATTCCAGACTTCATAGATACAGAACTATCTATGTTCAGTGATTGATTTTATTGATCGATAGGCTGGACATGTAATTGTGGACTTACTTTGATTTTTTGCGCCCCTCATTGCTTATCGTACATGTTGTTGTTTGAGGAAAACAACCTTATTAGTCTGGTCTCTGTGGGGATCTATATAGACAACCAGCATCTATTGGTTTCGTGCATGTAATTACGGCAAGGAATGGTGTATATGGAAATAAATACAAGCAGATATACTTACATAAGTTGTCCTCAAGACGAACACGTGTCTTCATGCCTACTTTTATACCTACATAGATATATGTGCATACCTACGTCTATAACTTAATGTACAGGAATACCTTGAATGGTGCAGTTTTGATGAGTGCGAGTTTTTATGTAGCACGGCTAAGGTATAGCTGTACAAATGCATGTAACTAAGTATAAGCCGAAAAAACATTAAATTATAATAAAACCTTGAATAGTGCGGTTTTGAACGGTACAACTTCGGTCCTTTTTAAAGATTGAAGTTTACTCATAGTCAAATGACTAGAGAGAAAACTTGAATTTAATCTCTTAGTACCATGTTCATTTTCCTTATGCCATCATGAGAATGAGAACAATCTATCCCCGTGGATCAGGCCCGTTGGAATGGGGGGGGGGGTCAGACTAATTTGCTAATATGTGTTCCCTGTGTTTTGAAAAATGGTGTAAAAAAGCTAGCTTTAAGATTACAGAACGAGTAAATAAACCAATTATCCCCTTCAATAATCTTTTGCTAGTTGATAGGTGTATAATTGACCTATCCAGAGTTTCGATTTCAATTTGATAAAAACAAAGGATAAAACCATGACCTCTATCCCAATTATATCTGATTCCCAACGCACATGGTTGTTTTGGAAATACACGATGTGTCTTTGACTACAGTAATGTCGATTTCGTTTTCATACGTAGTAGTACTACGTATGAAAACGAAATCGACATTCCTTTGTTTAGTTTCACGGCGTGAAACTAAACAAAAGAATGTCGATTTCGTTGAGACTTGTCTACCTTAGTCTCATTTTCACAAAGATACTCAGGAAACGTCTATTTCCATAACCAATTCTTATTTGAATAGGAATTGGTACTTGAATGGAGCAGGAAACATTAATCCTCTATTTGCAAATAAAAATGTACAACACTTCATTATCGATAGTTCTGTTTGTTAATTGATTACCAAAACTTTAAATGAAACCGTTATATAATTCATTCACATAAATATAAAGCATTCCTTTCCGCTTGTTCAAGTTCATTCGATTATAAGGTAGAAAATTGCACTCTCGATTTGTTTTCGCTCTTGGTTGGGACGGAATCTTAAATATTTCAGTCATAAAGGATTCGCGGTGTCCAGGCAAGTATGCCAACATTAGATTTGTTGTATGGTTGTTCTTTGCTGAAGCAAACTGATAATCACAGTAGAAGCCTGCAAGACCCTAAGATGTCATCTACAGGGAGCAATGCTATTGCTCAAGATGTCATTAAGACACTATCAAAAGATCGTAACGATGGTGTTTATGATCTGTTCTGGGAGCGAGTATTGAAAAGAAAAGAGGAGCTAAATGTTAATGATGCAACACTACCTCGCAAAAGGAGGCTCCCACGAAGGCTTGATGACGGCAATGCAGAAACCCACCAGTTCTCGTCAACCCTAAATCTACTTTCAGGCAACTTTTGCGTTTTACGGTTAAATCAATTCCTTTCTAATCACCTAAACTATTTACAGCGAGCCTTGAAAGCATCTTTCGGAAGACGGACTGAGAGGGGATGGGAATAAACATAGACGGAGAATACTTAAGCCACTTAAGATTCGCCGATGACATTTCTATGGCATCAGAAGCATCCGAAGAATTACAAAACATATTAACTGATCTAAATAGGGAAAGTAAAAAGTAGGCTTAAAGATGAACAGAACAAAGACAAAAGTAATGTTCAACGATAAAGTCCCCCAAAAGGCCATAAAGATAGAAGGAGAGACTCTAGAAGAGGTCGAGGAATACATCTACCTAAGACAGGTAATAAAGCTAGAAAAAGACCATTTAGTATGAATAGAGACATTCTGAAGAGCACCTTGCCAATGTGGTTAAATCGTAAAGTATACAACGGTTGCATAATACCAGCCATGACTTACGGAAGCGAAACATGGAAATTAACAAAACGAGCTGAAAACCAACTCAGAATAGCACAGAGAGCCATGGAAAGTGCAATGATAGGGATAACTGTAAGAGATAGAAAAATATCAACATGGATCAGAGAGAGAACTAGAGTGAAAGATATTATACAAATAATTAAGCAGCAAAAATGGAGATGGGCTAGTCACCTAGTAAGACAAAATGACAATAGATGGAGGAAAAGACTGGTGCACATGGGACAGTAAACGCAGTAGGAAAGGGCTAGATACAAGATGGAGAGACGAGATAGAAAAGTTTGCCGGTAGGTCATGGCCGAGGTTAGCACAATATAGGTCGTCATGGAAGGGGGTGGGAAAGGCCTTTGTCCAGCAGTGGACTTATAACGGCTGATGATGATGATGCATTTTTGAATCGAAGTGTCTTTGCTCGAGTGAATTGCACGGAGAAAATAAAACTAGAAGAAATTGCTGTAAACGAATATAAAAACTAAAGAAAAATAAGCTATGGCCGACCAGATCTGAAAAGAGAAAGGCGACCATCTTCCTCTCTGGTAGGAAGTCCAAATTATTTACAGAGAACGATATTGGAAGCAGAGAAAAATCAAAGAAGCAGCTCACATCAAAATGTCGACTAAATGCATTAGTGAGACAAGTGCGGAGTTCAACCCGATGTGGCTTCCACTTCTCAACAGACCTAAACCCGACAAGACAAAGATACAGAGACACCTGCATTATAAGGGTTATCCCCCTTTAAAAATAAAAGTTTCTGTTTACCCCATCACACAGAGGAATGGATCGACCGAAACGTCATGTTTATAACACAAACAAGAAGAAGGAGTTCAGTCGTCCGAAGAACCATTTGAAATATCCACCAATTAAATAATGCACTTTTTAAAATAGGGGAGTTTTCCAGTATTCTAAAGGACGTGATCTAAAAACAGCCCCCCCCCCATATGAATTTCGGCGGGCCTGTGGATTGAATAAAAGTTTCGGTTCGAAAGTCCCTGAAGGTTACCGAGTACGAAAGACACCTGAAGATGGCCGGAAGGTACAACGGTTGAAACCAAGAACGAAATAGACTACATTCTAGCAGACAAAAGCGACCACAAAATGGTTAGGTGTAAAATTCAAATTAACACCAAGAAAGAACGCAGGAAAGTGTTCTGCACCAAATAGCAACCACTTGACATACAAAAAGTGCTCAGCCGGTCCTTCCATCTCGAACTGAAAAACAGATATGAACTTCTTACAGAACCAGAAGAGAGCAACGACGACTTTAACATCATCGACCTCTAAAACAAAACAAAAAAACCCTCTGGTTGAAGTCGCTAATAGGTTTAAGCCAAAGAATAAACAAATCATCAACAAACTTTCAGAGAAGTGGAAGCTACATCGGGTTGAACTGACTAATGCATGCTCGCCTTTCTCTTTCCAGATCTGGTCAGAAAAAAACAGGAATCTCATGGAAAAACACAGAAATCTTAAATCACCGACAACAAAAGAAAAGATTGAAGCAACAATCCGAAAAACAAACAAAGAGAAGACAATAGAAGATACAACGGTAGTCATCGAGATAAAATCTGGAAAAAGGTAGAGGTTTCAAAACTTTCAACAGAAAGGCAACAGTACAGGAAGAGGGCAAATAACTAGCGTGCTCGAAAAGAAAATGGAGACATAACAACGGAGAGGGACCGACTTGTCGAACGCGCCCTGGAATTCTACAAGAGCCTCTATTCCTCCAAGCACGGGCCACAGAACAAAGAACAAGGCGTACAAGACACGAGCCACCAGTTTGAAGATTTCCCAGAAGTTATGCCGTGGGAGGTGAAGCGAGCCATCAAAGAGTCAAAAAAAAGGAAAGGCACCTGGACCAGATAACATTACCAGAGACCGACTCATAAAAGCTGGTAAAGTAATCACTGAGAAACTAGCCCAACTATTCAACGAATGCCTCAAACAGGGTAAAGTCCCAGAGGATTGGAACACTGCAATCATCATGCTACTATATAAAAAAAGGGAACCCAAAAGATCTAGGTAACTACAGGCCAATTAGCCTACTCAACCGCATGTACAAACTTTTTACACAAGTGATCACAACCGAATCACCAATATGCTAGATCAGAGCATCTCAAACTTTTCGCACTCACAGAACCCCTGCGACTGGGCGAAACATTTTTGGAACCTAATATATATACTGTATGTGGATTTGACAATATATATAACTAGA
>VCCN01007234.1:144975-155452 GCA_006491835.1 Architeuthis dux
TCTCTCTCACTCTCGCTCTCGCTCTCTGTCTCTCTCTCTCTCTCTCCATCTCTCTCTCCCATTCACTCTGCCTCTGTATTCTTCTCCCTTTCTTTCAACATCGTCAGACCAATGTGTGGAGATGGACACATCTCAACAACTAACTACGACTCCCTGACTCCCTCCTCCCCTCCACCCCCCAGAACAATTGTGAAAATTTCGTCTTATAATTAACGGGCCAAGTTGGCAAAATGATGTCCTGTTATTGATCATCTCCATCATTTGTTCGATCCACCCACCCCACCCTAAACCCCCATTGTCCATCTCAGCTTTGGCCAAAATAATTTAAAGCCAAAATCTTTGGGGGAAGTTGACGACATAAATATCAAAACTTTTGCTTCTTCTCCTGTTTATTATTTTCTATATCTCCTTTCTTGATTTTTTTTAATTACCTTCAGAATATGAAACCCAAATTTCAATCTGAATAAGACAACCCCCAAACTACAAAACCATCTGTGGTGAAGTTTAGGTCAGTGAGGAGCAAACAACAGATAATGTGATATACCAATAAAATGAATTAAATACCTTGAATGTATTACCAGTGATAGGCCTTTAATACCTTAAGGAGGAAGAATGAAGATGATTCAAGAAAAATGCCAAAGAAATATTTTTTCAATTCCTCCCTTTTGGCCACCATCTCCGGTAGGCTGCCTAACATTACCAGTAATATTAATGCTGTGCCTATATATTTGTTTATCAGATGTTTAAAATACTGGCAGCTTAAATATTTGTTATATGTTGGTGTCTGGGCGGGTTATGAAACCAATCAAGTGGTATTTTGAGTAGAATTTCTAGCTCACTGTTTTTGTATCTGGCCTATAAGACAACCCCCATTTTTGTATTAGGCCTATAGGACGACCTCATTTTTTAAGGTGTTTTTGGATGCTTCAAGTATCATCTTATCTGCCAAAATATATGGTATTTCTCTTTTCAGTCTCATCATTGAGAAATCTTTATTTCATTATCAGTTTCTGTGAACAACATAATCACAATATCTAAAGAATAACATATTTTGGTGCCAATATCGGAAGCTAATTTGTTCCCACAAACCACAGTTTGGGTTCAAGTCCAGATGAAGTCTTTCAATCTCAAACATCATGGCAAAAATGATACTTTGTAATATTGACATCAAACAATCTGGTCAACCAGTAAATAAAGTAGATATTAACAAATTTTAGCATAGTCTGACACAAGGCTACAACTGTTATGCCCTACAGGACAAAAGTTTTGACCATCACTCTACAACAGGTGGACAACTGTATGTATTTACTAAACTAGGATTAAACAACGAGAAGTCTGCAATAGTAACTTCCATCATTATCCATCATAAATCCACTGCTGGACAAAGGCCTTTCCCATGTCATTCCATGACAACAGTAATTGTGTTAACCTCTGCCATGTCTTACCAGCATACCTTTCTATCTCATCCCTCCATCTTGTGTCTGGTTTTTTCTTACTGTATTTGCTTCTGCATGGGCACCAATCTACTAACCTTTTGCACCATCTGTTGTTCTTCCATCTTGCCAAATGTCCAGCCACCGCCATTTTTGCCACTTAATTAATTGTATAATATTCTTCACCCTGGTCTGCCCTCAGATCCATGTTGTTGTTTTTTTATCTGTTAGAGTTATCCCTAGCATCGCACTTTCCATGGCTCTCTGTACAATTCTGATTTGGTTTTCAATTTGTTTTGTTTGTTTACATATTTTGCATCCATACGTCATAGCTGGTATTATGCATTTCATACACTGATAAGTCAAAATATTATGACACTCTGCCCGATAAGGTGCATGTCCTCCATGTGCCCGCAAAGCAGCTCTTACCATTTATAAGGCATAGTTCTCTACAAAACCTTTAAGGGCAAGGGCATATGAATGTTGGAACCTTATAGAGGCCAAAGATCAAAGGGTCACTATGAACAGGGACAGCTTAGGACAAGCCACAGCTTAGGCACTCTTTAACTGACAACCAGCATCTGAATATATATTTTTGCCCCCCACCCCTGCGGAATATATATCTTTGCCCCTCACCTCCTGGAATATAATATATCTTTTTGCCCCCACCCCACTGATTCAGTGATTCTCCACTTGCTCTATTACTATAGTACTAATTTGTTTTTTTTGTTTTTTGGGCTCCAATCTGCTGAGGATCTCTGCTTAAAGTAGCAGACTGTCCTGATTCTCCTTCAAAGGGATGGTAGAACTCTATAGCCGGCTCAGGCATCTACCACCTATGGAATTGGGAAAGTGACAGTAGACGCCCATGGAGAGAACATGTGATGTGCTAATGTTTGGTAACCTTTTCTTTTGAATACATAGAATGATTGTAGGTCAGTTGTAGCAATTTTGACTAAAATACTAAGCTTGTTAGATTTGGGAGGATTTTTGGGGGGGAGTGGGGTTGGCTCCATGAGGGCCTTCCTCCATAATTTAGTGAGATTTGTCAGTAAAAATGCAGTAGGTGAACTACATTTTATAAATAGGGGGCGTTTGCAAATAGCTCCCCCCTCCTTCCTTCAGCAACACCTCTGTTATTGGTCTTCATATACTTTTAATGGACAAATATTGAGACATCATTAAAAGTTCACTGATTTTTTCTTTGAAAAAATGAAAAACAAAACCAGCAGTGTAAATAATTAATTGAACCAGAAAAAAACATTTTCTGTTGAGAGGGAATAATTTTGTTGCCTTTTAAAATTTGAAATCGAAAAAGAAAGAAAGAAAAAATCAAAGAGAGAAGAAGGAAGTCGTATTCATTAAAACAAACAAACAAACAAATTTTTTTTTCAATTGTAGCAAAAGTGTTAATTGGAAGAATAAGTTCTTTAGAAAAGTTCTTCGGCTAATTCCAGCATTCAACGCCGCCGCAGTTGATGATATCTCATGACCGATTTTTGGTCAATTAGAACCGACTCCTCAAATCCATATTCTGTGGGGATGCAGCAGCCAAAGAACTAGAATTGGTGACCAACTTCTTCTTTAATTATGTTTTTTAGCCTTGCGTATATTTTTGCCCTATATAATGGCCGGCATAAACAATTTTGCACTGGAAAATGATTTCCAAAAACCTGCTGCCCCGCAGCAAGGAACGCAGTTCTTCACAATTTCCTTCACTTCTTAATTGGTCATGAGGGGGTGGCGGGTAGAAGGGGATGTTTATGTTTGATGTACTCAAGGTCTCTCACTCTCTCTGTCTCTCTCTATTTCTCTCTCTTTTTCTCTCACTTTCTACCTTTCTCTCTTGTTCTCTTCCTTTATCTCTCCATTCTCACTCTCATATATTTATCTCTCTCTCTCATCTCTCTCATATCTCTCTCGCTCCCTCTCTCTTCCACTCTCTCCCATCTGTGTCCCTCTCCCATCTGTCTCTCTTTCCCAACTCTCTCCATCTCCCATCTCTCCCTCGCTCTCATCTCTCTCCTATCTCCCTCTACCATCTCTCCCTCTCTCTCTTTCATCTCTCTCCCATCTCACTTTCTCTCTTTCTCTCTGATCTCTCTCTCCCTCTCCCATTTCTCGCCCTCTCATCTCTCTCCCTCTCATCTCTCTCTCATCTCTCTTTCTCTCCTTCTCCCATCTCTCTTCCTCTCATCTCTCCCATCTCTCTCTCTCTCTCTCTCTCTGCCTCCAGACTGTGCTGTTATCGTTAGGGACACATATTTATTTATAAATTCAACAGATAAAATGACTGCCAATGAAGAATTCACTAGTTGAAAAAAAAAGAAAAGAAATCCTGATAATGATAATAAGAAAACAAAACTAATATTCTTTTTTTCTTCAAAACTGATAAACAAAATATACCTGCTTTCATTGCCTTTCTCCAAGAATAGATGCTTCAGAAAGAAAGCAAGAAAGCTAGAAATTACATAAGAACTGAACATTTTGTCCCATTAAGCCAGTAAAGGGAGAAGAACAAAGACAACAACAAATTCAAAACTACAAGGGGACAGAATTTAATTTACCAGAAAAGATGAATAAATAAAAAAAAAAGAAGATAAATTGAAAAGAAAAAAATGGTTTGAATACGAATGAAAGATAAAAAAAATGGTTTTGTCGTTTTTCAAGACGTAAAATCTTTTCCCTAATTGTTGTTCTTAATTTCATGTATTCAGCAAAAAAAGAAGAAAAGGAAGAAACCCCCCCCCCATTTAATTAGAACAGGTCTTTAAAGGTGTAGTTCACTTAATGATAAGAATTCTTTCCCAAACCACGTTTCGTAATTGGTGACTTCAGGTTCAAGTGGAAGAGAAACCACCAAGACATTAAGCAACTATTTACTGTTTTTGATAATAAATTTGTAAAATCAGCCCTACTTGAGCTGAACAGTGTCAGGTTAGCATATGCTACAAGCCCTGCAATTTCAAGGGTCCCGCACTAATGTTTGCAAGCTGTCAGTTCTGATTCAGTGATTCTGCACTTGCTCTATTACTAATTTGTTTTTTGGGGTTTTCTTTCCCCACGAGTGTGACTCGGACCTGGGCTCCAATCTGCTGAGGCTGCTATACTGTCCAGTTACTCCTCCGAGGATCTGTCCTGAGGATCTCTGCTTAAAGTAGCAGTCTGTCCTGATTCTCCTTCAAAGGGATGGTAGAACTCTATAGCCGACTCAGGCATCTACCAACTATGGAATGTGTTCAAGCTCTTGAATGTTTGCAGCATTCCTGCAGTGTATGGTAGGCATCTGGCCACCAGTTCATTTTTCCCCTCCCAACCATTTTTGGTTGCTTTTTGGTGGGTTCTTTTTTTTTCATAACATTATGGATCTTCCACCATGCTAAACTTTAGGTAGGGTGTTCTTTTCTTTATAAGCTTCATTTCATCATCAATAAACAAATTGCTGTTGTGCATTGCCAAAAGGCTCTATTTTCGTTGCATCTGTCCACAGAATATTTGCTCAGAAGGATTGTGGTTTGTCCAGGTACCTTTTTGGCAAAGATTAGTCATTCCTTTTTAGGGTTTTTATTAGCAATGAGGTCCTCCTTGACTTTTGCTTAAAAGGAAACACCCTACCCATAGTTAAGCATGGTGGAGGCTCCATAATGTTATGGGGCTGCTTTGCTACCTCTGGTACTGGATGCCATGACCGTATTAAAGGAATCATGAAATCAAAGGATTACCAAGAGATTTCAGAGCAAAATGTGCTACCCAGTATAAGAAAACTAGGTTTGGTCTGAAGACCATGGGTGCTCCAGCATGACACAAAACTAAAGGGCACATCCAAAAGCACACAAAAATGGTTGAAGTGGAAAATGAACTGTTTTAAAGTGGCCAGCAATGAGTTCTAATCACTATCCAGTTGAAAATCTTTGGAGAGAGCAGAAATCTGGAATCATGTTTTCAATGCATAGCGTACACTGCAGGAATGCAGCGAACATTCAAGAGCTTGAACAAATTACAAAGGAAGAGTGGGAGAAACTACCAGCTGACAAGTGCAAGAAGCTTATAGATAGCTGCAAGAAACGTTTGAAGATAGTCATTGTTGCCAAAAGGGTTATGAAACAAAATATAATGGAAGGGTGCCAATATTACTGTCCAGGTCATATTTTAGTTTAAAAATAAGGATTTTTTGTTAAATTACCAACACACACACTTCCCAAACACCCTTGTCCTTTAGCCATCCTGTTTTTATCTGCTATAACCCTTTTAGCATGACATCCTATTAAAATATTTTGATGATAAACATTCGGTAGATTTCCCTTTATTCCTGAAGATATTGTACAGGTTATATAAAATATTCAAGGTTACCAATAATCCTGAGCGGCGCTGTATTTTGGACTATTATTTTAATAAAAGAACTATGACGCAAGGGAGGTAACTGTGAATGGATTTGCCCCCAAATCTGATCACTTCTCCTGAAGCCCATTGCCATCCTTCCACAAAATTCAACTGAAATTCATTGAAAACTTTTGAAGATATTGTGTGGACAGACAGACCGAGGGGAAGCCACAATTCATATACCTCTCCAGCTTGGAGAAGGTTGCCTGGATGACTACATTTTTGGTTTCCTTCAACTTAAACAAGGTAAGTTGTATGTAAGTAAAACAAAAAGGATCAATAGCAAGCTGCGAATGATTTACTTATATTGTAGACGTGACAGATCTAAGTGGGTGGTTTACATCATATGTTTTAAGACTTATTGATTGTAAAACTCTATCCAATCAGCTCTGTTTATCACGCGTTGCACCCTATTGATTATTTGACCTTCATAGCCCCCCCCCCATCAGCTGCCCTTTGCAGTGTTATACAGTGCAAAAGTGTACTGATTACTGTGGCCTAGTGGTAGAGTGCCTGCTTCAAGTTTGGTAGGTTGTAGGTTCAATCTATGGCCGAGCCATACCAAAGACTTTAAAAACGGTACTCTCTGCTAAGCACTCAACATAAAGTGTAGTATTAAGGAAGCCTGGAGGCTATCTCGCCAAAGACACACCCATGAAAACATGGATGACATGGTACAGGGGACAGAAAACCCTGTACTGAGTTATGGGACCATGGACAGTACAAAAACAAATATAGAGTAGTTCCTATTCTGGACATAAATAGATACTTGCAAAGCTTAATTTTGTCTAAAAAAAGATTACATAGGAGCTGAAAGATTGTTTTGCACCATTTTTCCAATTGGGAAGAGCTTGCTTGCCTTGGAAATCAGCATTTAGTTTTAGCTTTTACTTGGGCACAAACTCCAACCACTGATCCCAATGGAAAATTTACAGCTACCTCAGCCACCAACCAAGCCATTAAGTTTGTATGTATGTATATCATTGTTCTTTGCTTCTGCCCTCATTGAGGATGTTGTGGGGTTAGGTACACACAGGCAATTTTTAGTAAGACCCAATTCCGGTTTGCCAGGCCTGCCGAAGCTTCATTCTGCTTATGGAACCTGGTATTCCCCAATGGTCACCCCTCTAAGAGCTGGCCTAACTCGATGTTGCTTAACGTTGGTGATCTTATGAGAACCAGTGTATCCAACGTGATTTGGCTGTAACTCCTAAACCTCAGAGCAGTTCCTCAATCATAATCTGAATGCTTAGCAGAGAGACATTGAATACCATTTTAAAAGTCTTTGGTATGACTTGGTGGTGGATTGAACCATGGCCTACCTAATCAGAGGTGAGCACTCTACCGCTGTGCCACGCTGATTGGTATTTAGATTATTTTTATTAGTATATTTCAATTTCTGTATTGGAAACTGTCAAACAAAACTGTCAACATAGGTTTCTTCAGTTTTTAAGCTGGTCTGGCTAGCTGGCTAGTTATGTATGTATCATGTGTACAGGTCACACCAATGGACCTAGAGGACTAAAAATTTAAACATTTACTCCTCATTAGGTCTAGAAAAAACGTTTTTTTGATTTTTTAAAATTCACCCTCTAAATAGATTTTTAGTGGGGTTGTTGTATTTGCAATGTAATTTTATTCTAAATTGGTCGCTCACTTTGTGTCATGCTTGTTTTTTTTGAAAATTCAGACTTTTTCAGTGATCACTGGCCAACAAAATGCAAGAGAACTAACTTATTTCTTGATCACCCCTTCATAATTATCAATTAACAGACCTTATAGGCCAGAAGAAATTTTGCACCCCTTCATACCTGCATACCCCTTGCTACACCACTGAGTATCTGTGCACTCATTGAAAAGATATACACAAAATATATATACTGTATATATATATATACAGTATATATATTGTGCTGTCTTTTAATTAAGTGGATATTAAATGTTTTAAATAGTAGAGATTCAAATGATATGTCTTGAATGTCGAGTGTTTATTTTTCATATATTTAATATATCTATTAGCATCCATCCCTTTGGTAACATAATAACAAAATCAAATGGCAAATACAAATATTTTAAGATTTAAGATTTTAAGAATTTTAGAATATGGTTCAAAGCTGTCCCACCCACCCCGCCCAATGCACACACTTCCCAAACACCCTTGTTCTTTAGCCATCCAGTTTTCATCTGCTATAACCCTTTTAGCATGCCATACTATGTTCACTCGTCAGTAAATGATTGAGTCAACCTGTTAACTATTTATAAGTTAATAGGAGTTGTGTCCCCCTTCATGATTGGCTGTTTAGAGTATATCAAGGTAGATGGCTCTTGAATGGCAGTGATTTACATAGTGCTGGTGTATTAACCCATCAGGGCTGGCCTTGGGGTGCCACCATTGGTATATTAGCTTCCCACTTTGAGGGAAGCTTACTTTTACTATTTTAAGCTGAAGGAGTGAAGTCCCAGTAAGTCCCAGTAAATTGCAGTGCTGATAATTTCAATTGAATATTTTGACACAACCTATTTCAGTAATGAAGATATCTTATCTCTGGCTCCCCTTGACCCTCCAGGCTCTCTAGTGTAATGCACAGACTCCAGCACTCTCAGAGGCCCTGTTTAAACCATTTGATTGAAACAGTAGTTATTCCCCTTAATTTGACATTTGAATTTTCTTATATGAATCGAAGAGTTAAAACAAAAAGTTTCAACAATTGTTTTGAAAGCTCAGATTTACAAATGGTTTTGCATTGGCCAACACAGGTGTTGGCAGAAATGCAAAATCAGGCAGGGGGTGTCTTAGGGGTAGAGGATGTGGGTGCCTTTGCTGACGGCTACTTTTGGCAATCAGAGCCACACCCTTTTGCCAGCACCATGCAGACTGACCTTCCTGGGGTGGGGGGAGGCCTATGTCGAGTCAGACCATACTAATAAAAATCTTGTCTCTATAGGAGATCATGACATATATATATATATATACATACACTCTATAGGAGATCATTGCTTGTCTTAATTTCCTGATGTGGGAAGGAATCAATGTTGGAGAGGAGCCGGCCTTGCCTGCCAGCCAAGCACCATGCTTAACATCTGAACAATGACTGACCAAGTTGGCACCGGCAGCAACATTACCTGCTGCAGTCGCCAGAGTACCATGCAGGGGGGTCTGCCGCTCGAGCCAGAGAAACACGTTTAATTGATGCTGGATTAACACTGACTTCAATAAATGACATCATTGGCAAAAACCACCAATATATATATATTCATTACAAATTTTTTTATTTTAGCATAAGCTTAATGATTTACAGAATTTGGACTAAATATTTCTGATTTTTGTATATAACTTTTCAATGTTTAATCTTGTTTTTATTTTTTTTTCATCATCATTATCATCATTGTTAAGTAAGTATTTTGAGTTATTCCCCTTAGGCAGGAGAGTGGTTATCAACTTCTGGTAATGGGGTGCTGTTTTACGTTCTGGTGAATGAGCAGCCATATTGTTAGGAGATCGGGGGAGGCACACATGCATGTCGTTGACTGGGGTCATTGTAAATATGTATGAATAAAGGATTATCTTCTGTTTGCAATTTTAATCTGTAATTATCTGTCATTATACCAACCTTACAATCATCATCAGCCATTATAGATCAACTGCTAGACAAAGGCCTTTCCCATCTCCTTCCATGACGACCTAGATTGTGCTAACCTCTGTCACGTCTTAGCAGCAAACTTTTCTATCTCATCTCTCCATCTTGTATTTGGTCTTTTTCTACTGCGTTTACTGTCCCATGGGCACCAGTCGGTTAGTCTTTTGCTCCATCTATAGTCATTTCTTCTTGCTAGGTGACCAGCCCATCTCCATTTTTGCTGCTTAATTATTTGTATAATATCCTTCACTCTAGTCCTCCTTCTGATCCATTTTTTCCTATCTCTTAGAGTTATCCCTAGCATTGCTCTTTCCATGGCTCTCTGTGCTCTTCTAAGTTGGTTTTCAGCTCGTTTAGTTAATTTCCATGTTTCACATCCAGAATAACACAGAGAGCCATGGAAAGAGCAATGTTATGGATAACTATAAGAGATAGAAAGAAAGAATTGATGGATCAGTAAACGCAGTAGGAAAAGACCAGACACAAGATGGAGGGACATGATAGAAAGGTTTGCTGGTAAGACATGGCAGAGGTTAGCACAATCTAGGTTGTCATGGAAGGAGCTGGGAAAGCCCTTTCTCCAGCAGTGGACTTTTAACTGCTGCTGATGATGATGATAATGATGATGATGATGAGGAGGATATATATATATAAATATATATCATGGAAAGAGATAGAAAAAAAAGATCGACATTTTTTATTAATATACATTAATTAATTAATATTAATCTTTAGTCCAAATTCTGTCAATTTTGTAGCTTATGTTAAAATAAACTTTTTTGCAATGTATCAGATACTTTTTGAACTTACTGACTCGTATTGACTCATGTGTGTAAATCTATTCATATTTCCTATTCGCAAGTGAAGGGTCCAAACTTGTATGACTATATTTTCTATAGTTTTGTGGAGGGTCATTAATATTCAAATGGTTCTTCAGACGATTGGACACCTTCTTGTTATTTGTGTTGTAAACACGTTTAACCCATAACACTTGGATTTTACACCTGAAGAAGACCGAAGAATGGA
>VCCN01007234.1:191447-204145 GCA_006491835.1 Architeuthis dux
TTCTTCATGATCACAGACCCCAGGAGTCTGAAGAGACAAGGTTAGGGTTAGGGTTGATGGCCATTGCACTTTATAAAGATATTAAAGCTTTGCTGTTTTTTGATAAACTTTTCTTACCCTTTTTTCCGGATTTATATCCACATTTCTTTTATTTAATTCTGCTTGGAATTCTTTTACAGTGACCTCCTCTGCATCATAGCTATATGTCCACACAATGTCTCCAAAGTTTCTCAATGGAATTTTCTGGAGGGGTAGGCCATGGGGTAAGAAAGAATCGGTTAACTTTTGAAGCAGATCCAGGAATTTGTTTTCAATTGAAAGATATTTTTTCATTTTTTTTCCCATACATTTATGTATCTACTCATGTTTGTCCACACAATATCCCCAAAAGTTCTCAATAAATATCAACAAAATTTTGTGGAAGAGTGGGCCATGGACTAAGGTTGAATTGTTTAGATTTTAGGGTGGATCCAGGAATTTCCTTACAGTTACCTCACCTGCATCAAGCTATATATGAACTGATTTTCATTCAATTTTTAGTGACAACGGTGTTGGCAGAGGTATGCACTCTCTGAGTGCTTTCTAGTTTTATCTTGCAGTGCCATTTCCCTGCTTTCCAACATCGGTTGGCTCATATTTTCCCAGAGAGCTACTCGTGGTTTACCTTGAATAGACTGTTTGTTTGTTTGTTTGTCTGTTAGCCACACTGGGGATGAGGAAAGGTGCCAGGGGTGTAGATTCTGAAATATTTTCCAAGAATGCTGTTAAAAATATAACAAAAGAATAAAAAGCACAAAAGACATAAAGGTTAAAAATAGCTCCGTTTCTAAAAAGATTGTCTTATCATTTCACAGCTGCTTTCCATCTCTTTTATCCCAGTTTTTTTCCCTGAAGGATAAAATTTTCAGGATTTTGTAGAATTTGGTCAGAGACAAGCACCAACAAACAATCATCTTTTTCTTCCCTCAAAATTTCAAATTTTTTTGTTTGTTTTTACCTCAAATGTTTTCTTGTTTTTTTTTAGTTAAAAAAAATTAAAATTCAAGTCATGTGACTTTAATTTACCTCTGCCAATGAGCTATATATATTCACTCAGTTTATCTGTCTGTCTGTCTGCCCACCTAATATCTCCAAAAGTTTATTATGAATTTCAATGACATTTTCTGGACGTATAAGACATGGGTAAGGAAGAATTTATTACGTTTTGGCATCCCAGGAATTATTTTCTATTGAGAAATATTTTCATTTGGTTTCCTGCATTTATGTTTTCACTCATGTTTTTCCAAGCACTAAATTTTGGGACGGATGCAGATTCCTTTTTTAATTGAGAGATATTCTTTCACATATTTAAACAATAGTCATGTGTATTTATGTGTTCAAAACGTTCTTCTTCAGATACTTGTCACAATCGGAAACATTTTTTGAATCTCAATTGCAACAGTTAAATGAAAAATGCCACAGGATACAATGGCTGAAACGTTTTGAACATATAAACAACCAAGATGAGGATAGTAGTCCTAATAAATCTATGCATAATGATAATTCCTCACCTAAAAGATTCAGTAAATTGTGTAAATGGAAAACATTTAAAACATTCTTGATACAAATTCAATGTGGATAGGAATATAGGTGTAACCATACTGCCAACCAAAAAGATTTGCCTCTTTTCTTGAATTATACATCTGAAGGGGGCTGAAGAAAGGATCGGCCGAAACGTTGTGTTGACAACATCAAGGATGGGAAGATGAGTTTTGACTGTCCGAACAAAATTTGGAATTCTTGATAAAAATTCAGTGTTGATATTCTAAACCACAAAAGAAGAAGGCCGAGATATTACAAATAAAGACTCTGTCAGTAAGTAATGCAAAGAATCAACTAGTTTTAAACTTTGAAGGAACAAAAGACACTCGGCAGATGTTTACATCAAATCGAACGTTTTCTTCCGAATTCTTTGGGCCTCCAAGAAATCAAAAGAAACAATAAGAGCAAAAATCAGAATTGTTGATTTTATACATTCAGTTTCAAAGGCTAATACTGCCATTATGCTGTATGGAATCATCTGCGGTCAAATCCTGGCTCAGTTTCAATCTTGACTTAATATACATATATACACACACACACACACACATATATATACACACAAAGATACTGCCAGTTGGCTAAGACCGAGTGTCAGGAGAATAAAAGGGAGGTAATCCACAACAGACAATGCTGATCTGATCTTTAGAAGAAACTCTGGAAAGTTAGTATGGAATGTTATTCAGAAATTCCCCAAAGACCTCCTCCTTCTTTTACATTTAGGGCAGATTTTTGAAAGCAAAAATGGAAAAAGAAAGAACGAAACCCTTAAGATATTAAGCTGCTGTTTGTTTTTTCTTTTAAGTCAGAGAACAACAATGCAAAATAATTTTTCTTGAATTTTATTGTGGTTTTGCTCACCACAATCATCCCCATAGCTCTCTGCATGCGATGTCTTCGACTCCTTCTGCTCTGCGCAAAAGTCTTCTTTCGGCAATGTTTTCCTTTTTTTATGTACGTGTGTCTGCGCGATTGTGCGTATTTGGTGCATTTGTGCTTTGCACTGCAGATTATAATTTCTTCATGAAAATATTTCCATAAGTCCATAAAATACCTTGTATATCACAAGCCAGATGAGATAAAAGTTTGCCCCTGGCTACAGCAAGTGCTTTTGTTCTAAAGCCATGTTCAGATCTTTCGGCTTGATTTGATCCGATCTCTTTACACTTTTGAGAAACAAAGAGAGTTTGAAAGATAATGCTGTTGCACTGAAAGACAAGAAGACAGTGGAAGGTATTTTGGCCTGATTCATCATCATTTGAAATCAAATGTTGTGATAAAAACAACAAAGATGCAGATACTGTCCTAAATAATTCAGAGAATAATGACAATTCTTCATCCCAGAATTTCAGACAATAATTTTGTTGAAAGTGCTAATGTATATAATGGTATGAAAGGTTTTTGTTAATGCTGTTATTGACTGGGACAGGGATCTTTAGGATTGTGGCAATGGTGATCGTATTACCTCATGAGGTATAGTATTGCTCTGTGTAGTCAAGTCATGGAGGTTCAGGATTCATCCTTGAGACCTCAAGACCAGCGCTCTTATGTCCTTCTGACAATAGTTACGAGGACTAAAAAGAATCTTTGAGGTGTTCCTACCCACACATTCACATGGGGGTTCAGTTAAATAGGAGCAGTGGTGGTCATTGGCAATGAGGTTATATCCAATGCAATTTGGCCATAATGACAGTCATGATAACAGGATTGATGACATTTTGGATATCATTACAATAACTGTTGCAGTTGGGGAGAAGTAGGATGAAAATGAAGTGGATATTAACACCACAAGAGTATTGCAGAATTTACAAATGGAAGACTGTGCTGCCTTCTTGGGAATAGTCCAGGCATGTGGTTGTGATGGTAATGTCAGAGGTGTGGTTGTGATGGTTGTGGCTGAATTAAAATATGGCAGATGGAAACAATGCTGGAAATCTCTTTGTTATCTCATGAAAATGAAAAGAAGCAACCGTTTTTAATGGATGTAATCAATTTATAATCAATAAACAATCAGCTAGTGAAGCTTCGACGGGCCTAGCAAGCTGGAAGGGGATATGGAGAACTGCTCAAGTAAAACAAGGGAAAGTGAAATGGATGGATGAAAATGGAAAGGCGAAAGGATGACCTCACAGGCTTGGATCGTAGGCATGGCATAAATGCTCAAGTTCCATGGCCTATCCATTGCGGAGGTGACCCACAAAACCATCGATCAGCATTTCACCCATGACACCTTGTGATACATGTATAAGATAACGTAAAATAAAAAATATCTCACGAAAAGTGTCTGAAAACTTTCAAACTATCAAACTTCAATGTGGAAAATCAATTTTGTTAAATCAACTCAGTCTGAATCATTATGTTCTCCCATGATGGACCAAATTCAAGACAAAATACATAGGAATTAGAATGAGCATTTGACTGTTCATGCCTTAGCACTAAAAATAATAATGATGATGAAGATGAGAGTATTTAATTCAAGATGATGGTTTTATTAAGGGATCACTTTGCAGACATACAGTGAGTGTGGAAAGTATCTGGTTCATTTCAAAACATTTATTTTAACATCCTTCTACAGCTTCAAAATTGACAGAATTTAGACCAAAAATTAAAAAGTCAAAAATATATTGAAACAAGATTGAACATTGAAAAGTTATGAACAAAAATCAGAATTCTTTGATCCAAATTCCGTCAATTTTGAAGGTGTATAAGGATGTTAGAATGAACTTTTTGAAATGTATCGGATAGTTTTTGCACTGACTGTAACTAACAGTTTCAAGAGCTGTAATGGTTGCGATGGTATTAGTTAAAGAAAGATGGTATTCCTGGTAAATGGTGAGGTACTACTGCTGATGATATTGGTGGTAGGAAGAGAGGGTAATGATCATGAGGGGTAGTGATGACAATGATGATGATGATGATGATGATGATAGTGTTAAACAAAATGCAGATTGTGATGGTAGGATGCACTGAGGGTAGTTAAGGACAAGAAAAGAGTTGGTGAGAGGAGGAGGGGGGGCGTGGGGGGCAGGGGACCGGACGACAGCTATCATTTCACCCATCAGTAAGTTCAAGTGTTCTACTTGTTGGTTGTCAGGGAGCTACGACTCATCATTTGCGTGGATGACAGCCAGCAGAAGGCTTGCAACACATTAAATATACACATTATTGGCACCTGACGTGTGTTGCCATCCAACATAACCCTTTCATGTCAGCACCCTGCCACCATTTACAGTTACACCTGACATGAGACCCGCCCAATTTGGGAAATACTTGTCCAATCATCAGATTTTTCCAATTTGGTTATACGTAGGTTGAAAACGTACCACGGAGGGGGTCAGAATCCATCGTTTCATGCTTGCATTGAAAGGAGATTATTTTCAAAGCCTCATCTGTCCATAATAACAAAGGAAGGTATTTTAATTTTTTATGCCAAAACTAGAATTCACTCAGAGAGTGGATACCTCTGCCAACGCCATTATCACTAAAAACTGAATGAAAATCAGTTCATATATAGCTATGATGCAGAGGACCTAACTGTCAAAGAATTCCTGGATCCGCCCCCAAATGTAATCAATTCTTCCTTAGCCCATGGCCCACCCTTCTAAAAAAATGTCATTGAAACTCATTGAGAACTTTTGAAGATATTGTGTGGAAAACAGACAGACAGATAGATATAAGTGAATAAATATATCTCTGCCAACTTCATTGGCAGAGATAAATAACTCTGAGGATTACACTTAGCTGAAAAATTTTGTTTCTCTCAACTCTAATAACAACAAATTATTTCGATCAATAGACATAATTTCTCTTAGTAAACCAAGTTCTTATAATTGCTTGCTTAAATTGCTTGCTTAAATGCATGGAAATGATAGACAAAAGTTAATAATAAATCAATCTTTATTATTATTGGATGAAGTATTGTAACATACTACTTTTTATTAAATTTGACTAGTTTTTACCTTCATCCTAATTTTAGTTGTTTTTATACAACTTATTAATAAGTTGTATAAAAACAACTAAAATTATTAATAAGTTGTATAAAAACAACTAAAATTAGGATGAAGGTAAAAACTAGTCAAATTTAATAAAAAGTAAAAGTTAATAATGTTTTATACTGAATTTTGAAAATATTTAATTTAGAGAAGTTAATTTCTTTTTGCATTTGTTACTGAAAATGATATACAAATAATCTTGCAATGTTCTGTACAACAACAACATATCCTGTGCCTTCATGATTTAATTTTATATTTAAAAAGAGTTAAGATCAAAGGCTCTACTCAAAAATTAATAATAATCCTTGATTCTTACTGAAATCAAGGCAAAATAAAATTGGATCAGATTTGATAAGTTGAATGTGTAAAGTTGAATGAATGAGCAAACAGATAATACACTCTGGTCCTAGGCTGAAATGCTGGGAGCAACACTTTGAACCTTGGTAGAGCCCAAACTTACACTGTATCCTGGGCAGAAGTGCTGATCCATACACAAATAATCCTTTCATTTTTTACCGATACTACACTAGTATACATATAATAATGGCATCTTTATCACATTGGTAGTGAACCATTATCTCTCAATTGGAACCAATACGTTATGGTAATTGTTCCCAGAGAACTCGTACAAGATGCAGAGGCCAAATGCTCTGAGTAAATTTCCTAAAGCTTCAGTTCTTGACATCTTTGGCAGGTGCTTGGAATCTCTGATGAGAATTCCAGATAACAGGAGTTTCTTCTCTAGCTGAGCCACAATGAATTAGTTCATCATTCCTGAAAATCTTGGGAATTGGCCCATGAAGGACTTTGCCTTCAGAGTCAAAGTCAGGGTCAAACACAAATCACAAATGCCCTTTACTTATCTTACATTAGAATACATTGATATATAAGGAATACATGAGAATATAAGGAATACATTGATATATAAGGAATACATAAGAATATAAGGAATACATTGATATATAAGGAATACATTGATATATAAGGAAGATTTTCTCGAAGATTTTTAATTAAATAGAAAGATTCTTTGAAACAAATCAAGTCGTAACACATCATTCTAATAAAAATATCTACTTATTACCTCTGCCAATGGAAAAGGTATATTTATTTACCCATGTTTATTTGTTTGTACAAAATAGGTTTCTTCAGTTTTTAAGTTGGTCTTGCTGGCTATGTATGTACGTATGTATGTATGAAGACAAAATGCATGACTTAATAAAAATGTTTGAAAAAAGATTTTGAAAAAAAAAAACCTATCATGTCTAGTCACTTAATCGAGTCAGTTATGTGACCAATGTCTTTAGGCAGCATGCCATGTTGGGAGTGATCAATTAAAATACTGGAAAAAAGGGGGTGATCAATAGATAAGTTACTTCTTTCGCCTTTTGTTAAGCAGTGATCACTAAAGAAGTCTGAATTTTCAAAAACACAAACTAAGGAACCGATTTAGCATAAACTTACATCAATTGAACCCTTCAATTTTCTAAACACAATATGGAGTAAATGTTTAAATCTAATAGAATCGAAGGTGAGATTTTCTAGGAGTTGATGTTTTACAAAAATGTTTTCCACTTTTGTAATAAAAACTTGTGTGATATTTATTTTACAAGTCCTATCGTACACTCTGAACATTTATATTTTGTATAATCATAATATAAGGCATGGTAAAATTATCAATCGTTTTACTGTCAAAACCCCTGCCCAAAACACTTGATATCAACCCCCTTATCTTCTCCCCCATAACAGGACATTGACCAAAGACAGATAAGGTGACTCACTTCAGTTTAGATGACTTTAAAATCTAATTGGGCATTGTTTCTCTTTTTATTACAAAATCGAATAGGGACACATTAAAAAAATTGCATCTCAAAATAATTGCTATCATTAGTGACTTTAGAGCAGTTTGCCTAATTCATATCAGGGTTTTCCCTCAGCATTATCTGGCTGTCTAATCAGGTACATGCATTTATATTTACACCTGTATGTGTCTAATCAGGTACAACCATTTGTATTTATACCTGTATGTGTCTAATCAGGTACATGCATTTACTATTTATACCTATATTTGTCTAATCAGGTACATGTATTTGTATTTACACCTGCATTTGTCTAATCAGGTACATATCTTTGTATTTACACCTGTATTTGTCTAATCAGGTACATGTATTTGTATTTACACCTGTATTTATCTAATCAGGTACATGCATTTACTATTTATACCTGTATTTCTCTAATCAGATACAAGCATTTGTATTTATACCTGTATTTGTCTAATTAGGTAGATGCATTTGTATTTACACCTGTATTTGTCTAATCAGGTACATGCCTTTGTATTTACATCTGTATCTGTCTAATCAGGTACATGCATTTACCATTTACACCTGTATTTGTCTAATCCAGTATAAGCATTTGTATTTATACCTGTATTTGTCTAATCAGGTACATGCATTTGTACTTAGTTGAGTCATGACTGTGCTATCTGAGAGTATAGGAAGAAGATTGTCATTTACAAGAAGTCTTGTATAGTCATATTCAATAAAACATATTACATATACAGGTACACCTTGACTAGTATGGTTAATTCGTTCCACAATTTTCTATACTGTTCAAAACCACACTGTTCAAAGTCTTATTATAATTTAATGTGTTTCTGTTTTCAGCTTATACTTAGTTACCTTAGTTTGTACAGCAATATTTTAACAGTACTAAATCTTCCCTATTCAAAGTATTCCTGCAGATATATATATATATATATATATCAGTTTGAATGTACGCTACCAATTAATTATCCTCAATGAAGAATGGTTCAATAAAAATGAATAAAACAATGTTTGTCCTCAGTTCACCTTCGTGGCTTTTTCAGACAACAAATTTATTTATTTCTAATCACCAACTGATTAGTGGACTCTGCTTAGGTTCTAATCAACAAGATATCTGTTAGAAATTACAAAGTAGAATTGACTACAGTTTAATATTTTGAAGTTCGCCATTTGTAAGGGTAAAAACATTACAAAGCTCAATTAGGCTCCATCAGCAGTGATGTGACTGTGATACAATCATGAGTGTTCACTGAAGCAGGGCTGGCTGGGAAAATGCCCCCCATCCCCACCAGGATTAGCCTTTCTCACCTATGGTGAAGGGGTTTGAAAGTTGGAACTTGCTGTACAACTTTTTTTATGTAACCCCAACTTAATGTACCCATATAAAAAGATGGTATTATTCTTCGCTGGTAACAGGGTTGCAATTAACCCATAAGAACCCACTGTGACATCGGTGTCACATACAATTTAATTGATTGGCACAGTCTCTTATATAATATTATATTTTATCCTTGGTTTTAACTCATGAAGTGTACTAAGTGATATCTACTAAACATTCTGGTGCATTCACATGACTGTGTGTTAATTTGCCTACCCAGAATCCCACATAATGTTCCTTCAAGTAGAAATGGGTCTGGGTTTTTATGGGTTAAGATAGATTGTGAATATACCCCCACCCCACCCCGAAATGTTTCTATGTGATTAGGAACTGTTTGTTTGACAAGCGAAAAGAAAAACAAATGTTGTTGATAAACTTACGAGATAAATATTTCAAATTTAATAAAGGAGCAAAATGCTCAAGGGTAAAATGTTCTGTTGTGTGTCTGATAAAAGATGATGTATTGTTGTGAGTAGCAAAGAGTCATGATGTTCAGATGCCGACTGACTTAACAAAGTTCAGAATCATAGCTTTTTAGAGGCTCCAGAAATTATTAGTTTTTGACTCTGGTTTCTTTCTTTTCATTGGTTAAAAAGTATTGCTTGGATTGTGCTGATTGGTCAGGAGATCTTATTCCTAGGGGTCATAAAGGAGCAAGAATTGATGAAAACAATATAAGAAAGGAAGCTGCAGAGAGCCATGGGTGTCCATGTCCTGAAGGGAGATTGCACATAGAGAGAGTGAGGAACTTGTAGGACACCCAATGATTTTAGACAAACCTGTCATCACCACTGCTCTGTATACCATACAAGTCCATTTGCAGCTGGGGTGGGGGTATGTTAAATAAATGAAGTGATCACAGCAGATCCAGACTTAGGGAGATGCACGTTCTGCCATAAATTGATGAGCGGCCTGAAGAGTCAAAAAGAAATCTGCCACCTCATCAGGAATTAAGGTATTCAATTGTTAATGATGATCTAAGCCAGAGGTGAATGATTAGGCCACCTGAGCAAAGAATTAGACAGTTTATTTCACTGAACATTCTGAGAATAGTGAGAGGCACCATGAAATTATCCAACCTGAAATCAAGATAGCTTGTTTAAATCTTTATTCAGTATGCAACTCTGTTTGGGTGTGTGATGTGCCTCTCCCCTAGTGCTCCCTTGGCGCTCCCCACCAAATGTTCCATGATGGTGACCAGTGTTCCCTCTAAGCTGCTTGGCACAAGAAAAAATTATGCCATGCAGAAAAATATTAATGCTGCGCATGATATAGATTAAATAATAATGAATAAATATTAAAGAAAAATCAATGCTCTGAATAAATCATGTCTTATACACTTTTTGTTAAAAGTAACTGACCTTTGTTTCATAAACTTTAGACAAAAATAACATTTAATTTCTCAAAAGTAAAAATATTTTGTGCACATTCCACTTCATCAGTCGCTTTTTGGTCCTGTGCAGACCATGAACAAATCAGAGGGAATATTGATGGTGACCCAATTGTCTCTCTCTCTCTCTCTCTCTCTCTCTCTCTCTCTTTCTCTCTCTCTCTCTCTTCAACTTGTTATTTGTTTTATCCTTTTATTTATTTCTAAGTAAAACGATTAGGTTGTTTAGAAAATAATGGCGGAATTGAAATGATTTGCAACTCTTGAATTTTCATCTTAAGTCTGAGGCCTTAAACATTCAAACTATAATATTTAAAAGAAAGAAAAAACATTAACCTATAAAACTATGGTTAATCTTATAATATATATATATACATATGGACTAGAGAAATATACAGTAGTTAATATACTGCAACATAACTGAAATGTGGTATAATAAATCAGGCAACTTATTAAATGTCTTGTACCAGAGGAGAGACCTGAGAGGGTCACCAAAAGAGGTGGGTATGGCTATTATTAGTAAAGGTAAGTCATACAAGTTTTGCCCTCACTCACTGCTCAGCTGTAAAACCTGTCATATAAAACTGTGGACAATAACTAAGCCATCTTAGATTGAGAGATTGCAAGTTTATGGCAGATTGAAATAAAGAGACTATTTGCTGCATCATATTTGAAACATGAAAACAACCAGTGTCATGTGGCCAAATCAGTGATTGACTTCTTTGCCCAGAAAAAGGTTTTTTCTGCTTCAAATGAGTTGACTGTTTCAATGTAAATTTTTCTCCAAGTTTACATGTCGTTTCTGCTGCATCTTTCTTCAAAAGTTTCTCCAATTCATCAGTTTTCAAGTTCTGCGGTTTTCCAGAGCATTCTTGGACCTTGAGCTAAAAATCTTTCTTTTGCACCAACCTAATAGGGGAAGGCAGTGATATGTTTTTTAAAAGAAATATTTCTAAAAAATCAGGTTTAAGCAGTAATGTAATAGTTTTGATGTTAAAATGTAGCCATATCATTTGGCTTTTCAGAGAGATAGTATCAAATCCTTAGCTCCTATCAATTTTAAGCTATAGTTAACAAAACACAAGTTTGTAAATCATATGGACTATCCCACCTAGTGGTGATAGTTCGGTCAGAGGGGTGGGATAATTCAGCCACATGTATTAATTGGAATATTCTTGAAATTAAGTGAGTTGGATTGGTTAAAAACATAGATTTAATCATTTCAAAGATATTTTACTATCCTAAAGTACAAAGTACAGAGTACAAAAATAAACTTCAATAAAACCTCTTCATATTTGTTAGAAATATAATCCTTTTAAAACTGAAATAAGCATCTTCAAAATTATGGATAATTAGCTTAGCCACTTTCTTTTTGCTTTAATATGATGCATAATTGCCCTCATCTCTTCTGTAGTTCTCTCTCATTCTCTCTCGTCCTCGTCCTCGTCCTCCACCTCACCCCTCCTCTCCTGTCTCTCTCTCTCTTCTCCTCCTCTTCTGTCCCTATCTCCTCTTCCTCGTCCCTCTCTCTCTCTTTCCTCCTCCACTAACACAGATTCACCAGAATAATGCATAAATCACTGCTTACTATATTCATGTAGGTAGAGCTTACACTATACACTCCAAAAAATACATAGGAACCTCAAAAAACTCTGACCTGGAGAAAGAAGTTCTGCCAAGGCTTGTTGTTTTGAAATCCTCATGGACAATATAAACAAACTCTCAGATTTTCATGCAAGATCTTACGGCCCTAGGTCCCATAATTTTTATCAGGAAATACAATGTCTGAACTATCCCACTGTCTGAAGTATCACCCCCCCCCCCCATGATTTTCCTTGAAGCCACTACAATCACTTTGCAGTTCAGTTTTGAAGCTTACTTTTGAAGCTTACTTTTGAAGCTTACTTTTGAAGCTTACTTTTGGAGCTTAAATATATCCAAATTAAGAAGAAAATACACAACCTATTTTAGGAGTCTTTAATGTCTGGCATTTGCTACTTTGAAGTTATACATGTGTTTTTTCAAAAATGAAATATTTTTATGGTCTGTGCAAAATATACTTAGCTTTTACCATTTACTTCAATGGAAAATACAGTTCATACAACATATTTATTTAGTTTTTATTGGGAGAATTATAGCATAAAAATGTACAGGATGGGCACCCCCCCCCATCCTCTACATTTTTATAATATCTATAATATCTCCCCCGCCCCGACTGAGAGCAGTCAGCCCTGAATTCCCTCACTTCTTTTTTAACACTACACCACTGCTTAAGCATGTCAGAAATTTGTTATCTTGCTGACCTGATATCACCCGATTACAAAATGATATATACCTACCTACCTATCTATATAAACTATGACAGACATGACCATCAGTCAGTCTGCACTCACATAACAGGTTAATGAGTATAAGATGTGCACATACTTCACAAAAGAGTTACCATTTTAATGGCAATGATTATCTCCCTTGTTTTAAGAGTCCACTACCAGAGCCATAGCTGAGGGAAAGTGTGTGTGCGTGGCTATTTGAAAATGCAC
>VCCN01007234.1:207014-218261 GCA_006491835.1 Architeuthis dux
GAACTAGAAGGCATGTTAGCAATAGTAAAGAAACTTAGTGACAATATCACCATGGAATATGGCCTAGACAAAAGTGCTAAGGAAACCTTTAAAGAGGGAAGCTGGTAAAGACAACGGCTATAGAACTGGATTGAAT
This sequence comes from Architeuthis dux, assembly GCA_006491835.1. NCBI lineage: Eukaryota > Metazoa > Mollusca > Cephalopoda > Oegopsida > Architeuthidae > Architeuthis > Architeuthis dux. Next base: position 207,151 of record VCCN01007234.1, read on the forward strand.
TGGATCAGGAAGAAGTATACAAATACCTAGGAATCAATGATGGACAAAGGATCCAACATACAACAATGAAAGAGAAGATTAAAAGGTATGTTTTAGACGAGTAAGGGCAATAAACAAAACTGAGCTAAATTCAAAAAATAAGTTTGAAGCTATTAACACCTCAGCACTACCTATTGCTACATACTCTAATGTGATAAACTGGAATCTCAAAGAGATCAGAAAGCTTCTAACCATGTATAGCATGCATCACCCCAAAGCAAATGTAGAACACTTGTACCTGCCTAGGGCAGAAGGGTGTCAAGGATTGATCCAACTAGAGCTTGCATACAAGACCACAACCATAGGGTTTGAAAGATACCTAAAGCTGACAAATGACTCGATGTTAAAGCTTGTCTACCAGCACAAATCAACTAAAAAGCTACACTTAATAACTAAAGAAAGACAAAAGTTCAAACAATATTTACACCTAAACGATCAGGGTGAAATAGGTAGTGAAATATCAACAAAGGAGGCCAAAAAAGCAAACATTAAAGGCCTAACCAACCTGAAAACCAAATGGGAGGAAAAACCCTTACATGGCTGATACCCATTGCCAGCACAAGATCCTGATGTTGACAAAAGCTGATCCATCAGTGGTTGCAAAGCTCCCAGCTGAAACCAGAAACAGAAGGGTTTATCCTAGCTGCTCAAGACCAACGCCTGCTAACAAAATCTTACCAGGCACATATTTTAAGGCAGATCCAAAGTGTCGCTTCTGTGCAGATGCTTAGGAGACTATTGACCATCTTATATCTGGTTGCTCTACCCTAGCCCCAAACGAATTTAAGAATAGGTATGGTAGAGCAATACCTTCACTGGAAGATATGCCAATACTATAACCTACCCCATACAGAAAAATTGTATGAGCACAAACCACCAGCTGTGCTAGAAGGTGAAGATGTTCCTTTGCTATACATACCGACCGCACTATACAAGCCAATAGACCAGATATAGTAATAAAAGATTTCAAAGATCATAAATGCTACCTTATAGACATGACCATCCCATCTGATAAAAACATCTCAGCAAAGGAATTTGAAAAACTTCTGGAAATAGAAATAGTAAGAATGTGACATTTAAACACAACCACTATCCCAGTAGTAGTAGTAGTAGTAGTAGTAGGAGCACTGGGAATGATTAAGAAAAAGACTGATGCACATCTTAAAAAATCCCAGGAAATCCATCTTTATCTGAGATACAAAAGATTGTGCTAATGGGCACTGCTCACATACTCAGAAAAACTCTTTCAATCCAATAGCCCCCTACCTAAGCCTTATACCCAACTTATGTGTCCCTGTGTGAAACTCTCTCTGTCTTTCTGTACATGAACTTTGTATTTGTTTAAATGTCTTCTTTTTTTCCCTTCTCTTTTATAGTGTTTTATATGTGCATGCTCAATAACTTCCTAAGAAAAACCAAAAACCTATTTTGGTGGGTATTTAAAAAAAAAAGAAATAAGTTTTTTCTAGGAGTAATTGTCTAAATTTTCAACCCTCTAGCTTCATTGGTGTGATCTGTACACATGATACATACATAGCCATCCAGTCAACCAGCCGGATCAACTTTAAAACTGAAGAAACCTATGTTGATAGATTTGGTGATAGTTTTTGTTAATGGTCCATATTAATAATAATAAAGCCCATAGTAGCATGCACACTTGGAACCATGTCCCAAAACATTGTTGTCAAGATAAAAGGAACAGTTCTGTAAAGACCACAGCATTGCTGGAGACTGTAAAAATACTGAGAAGGGTGCTGGAGACTGGAGACTAGCTACCACTCAGGCCTCAGCTGTGACTGCTGGTGAGCTTGAGCTGGTGACTGTACAAAGAATATGTTAGATGAATTAGAAATTTGGAGGAGGGTTGGGACTGTATAAGCTTGCAAGGACGCTGAGAAGAGTGATGGAGCAAGAATGTGGCACTTAGAACCACTAGACCAGTAGTAGTAGGAGCACTGGGAATGATTAAGAAAAAGACTGATGCACACCTTAAAAAAATCCCAGGAAATCAATCTTTGGCTGAGATACAAAAGATTGTGCTAATGGGCACTGCTCACATACTCAGAAAAACTCTCTCAATTCAATAGCCCCCCACCAAGCCATATACCCACCTTATGTGTCCCTATGTAAAACATTTTCTGTCTTTTTTTATATGAACTCTGTGTTTATTAAGATTTTCTTTCTTTTTTCCCCCATTCTCCTTTATAATGTTTCAATTATATTCACATGTCTGTGCCCAGTGGGTAGAAAGAAAAGAATGATACTAAGAACAAAAAAAAAGAAATGCTCAATAACTTCCTAAGAAAACATTCATTTGCCTTAGGTCTCAGGTGATAGACTTGGTATATGATTGTATGAAACAGCAAATCAAGGAAATAATAATAATAATCATAATGATAATAATAAAAGCATCAATGATGATTAAATGTCAAGTTTTACGTTGCCTTTTCGTTTAAAACCTGAGTTTGTTTTGTCGCTCAGATATAGACTTGAGTTTCTTGAAGTAATTTGGATACTTTTTGCAAAAGTTTTTCCATTCTTCTTTAATAAACTCCAAACAAACATTGTAATATTTTCTTTACTTTCTTGATTCTTGTCTTCTTGTGTCTTTTTTCTCTTGTAAGATTTCCAAGGGAGAAAAATAAACAGCAACAAAATGGAAAAACCTTGTTTTTCTTCGGAAATAAAGTTTTTCCCAGAAAACAGGTTCATGTAATTTGGGTGAACATCAATTTTTTTTTTTTTAGATACATCATTTTCTTTATTTTTATTTTCAGGTACCGGAATCTTAGCTGACTGGCCACCCAATTCTGCAGACATCAGTGGATGACCAATTGTAGCAAAGCAGTCAGCTGACCCACCTAATGCTTAACAGGCAAAAGTCCTCCTTCTTCTTCTTCTTCTTCTTCTTCTTCTTCTTCTTCTTCTTCTTTTTTCGTTCATTCCTTCCTTCCTACCAAGAGCTCGAGCCTTTGCAACTCAATTTCCAATTGGTTGATTATTACATAATAGGATTACCTGGTCAGTCCGTCCAGCTGACACAGAACCTGCCCTGACCACTCTCCCCTCACTCCACCCCCATTGTATCCCTACCCCACCCGGAACCCTGCCCTGACCGCTTCCTCACTCCACCCCACCCCATTTGAGTCTCCCAGTTTCTGTCTCCCTCTCTAACATCTTCATCTTCTCTTTATTGCCAATGCAAAAAGGTTATCTTTGACGCAGGGCCGAGGAATCAATCGGAAAACATGGAACTAGTTTAAAAGTTGGTTTGTTTTCACCAACCAAATTCTGGCTTTGCCTGCAGTGGTCGATTGGTATCTATTAATCCTACTAGTGTCTGGATGAAAGTCTTTTTTGCTAATCACCTCTACCCAAAACAGACTGGTTTAAACACTGTTGCTGGGTTTAGGTTATTCATGTGTTCTGACATTTATATGTATCTATGTATCCGGACTTTGCCCAGACCTCAACCATTCATAGTAAAAAACTTGAAATTTAGCACACATACTCCGCTCCATGAGTAGGGAAAATATTATTTTTTTATTTTTGGAAAATTCCCCTCCAAATTAAGTTTTTAATAGTTTCAATTTACAATGTAATTTTATGCTAAATTTGTTTGCGTCTGGCAGTATACAGATCACAGCCCAACAAAAGGTAAGAGAAGCAACTTTTCATTGCTCACCCCATTTACAAATCTTTTGAATTGATCACCATGACAACATGGCATGCTGCCAAAAGACGTTGGTCACCTGGAGAGTGAGAAAACATACCTTTTCACATATATGTCATCTGTTATTAATCACTACCACACACAACAGACCAGTTTAAACACTGTTGCTGGGTTTAGGTTATTCATGTGTTCTGACATTTATATGTATCTATGTATCTATGTATCCGGACTTGGACCTACCCTAACCATTCATAGTAGAAACTTTTGCACACACACTCCCCTCAATGAGTAAGGGAAACAATTCTTCTGCTTTTTGAAAATTCACCCCTGAAATGAGTTCATGCTATATTGATCCCTTAGTTTTTTTGTAAATTCAGAATTTTTTAGTGATCGCAGCCCAACAAAAGGTGAGAGAATTAACTTATTCATTGATCACCCCTTTTTCCAATTTTTTCAATTGATCACTTCCAACACAGTATGATGCCTAAAGACATTGGTCACGTGATGGTTTCTATTGACCTGTTTTTTTGGGTTTTTTTTAAATAATGAATTTATGGTTCAAACCATACTGGTAGTATTTTAATCAAGGTAACTTAATTTTACCACCACTTTTTACTGCTTAATTTGTGATGTAAAAAGAAGCATACATGGGTGGCGGTGATTCATAAGTTCCCTTGGAATGCTAGTTTTTGTTTATTCCCATAGACTCCTTATTGAGCATAGGGCCGCAACGACTCTGTTGTGCTTTTTAGTAGCTAGTATGTTTTATGTGTTGAAGTTAATAGTCCCACACCCAACATTCCTCATTCACCCAGGCTTGGGACCGGCTATAGCGACTACCAAACTCGAGGCTTTTTCTGTCAGAGTAACCTTCTCTTTGATGGACTGCCTGACAGGGTCAAATGGCTACAATTGCCCTACTATTTACCCATAGCTAGGGGAGAAGTAGATTCATGCCTTTCCCATGGGCAATGGTGCAAAGTCTGCCAATTCAATTTTCCATTCTGGTAACTGTTAAGCCACTCCGCACCTCCATGAGTGAAAGTCTGTGGAATAATTATTTTTACCCCAAGCTATTGGTGAGGGTATTTCCCTGACCCTAACATTAGTGTACAACACACCCATCTGCAAGGAGGCTCATTAATTTGGTTGTTGCTTTAAATCAATTCATGTCTCTTAATTTATGTTATTAATTGCGTAATGGATTAGCCATGGGCAAAAGTGTCAAAAAGTCAGCGACAATCCCAGTGTATTATTGCTGTTACTATTTTATACTAATGCTCCTTAGAAAGACATGCACCTAAAACTCCCACTCATTTACAAACATATGGTGGTGATGGCATCCATCAGTCTTGCGAGACTATGGATCAGGGTGAGCCCAACGGTTTCTGGTGCCCCAGCCAAGCTGTACTTTGGTACCCTTTAAAGTATAGTATTATATTACTTTTAATCAAACTTGACTAGTTTTTACCTTCATCTTAATTTCAGTTGTTTTTATATACAACTTTAAATTCGGGCCGCTGTTCCTACGGCAATGAATAACAGCTCGGTCGGGTAATAAAGAATAAACCAACGAGAATCAAACTCCCACCCTCATTGCCAGAGGGAGTCTAGTTTATGCCTATCAGCTTTTACCAATCGGCCACAAAGACTTCATGGATTAGCAGAAGCTGATTCATACTTTTAAAATCACTCCTTAAAACCGACTCTCAGTGCCATATTTTTTATTGTTTTCACATGTCTTCATGGCCGATTGGTAAAAGCAGCTAGGTGTAAACTAGATTCCCTCTGTCAATGAGCATGTGAATTCAATTATCACAGAAGTCTTCTTGTTTATTATCTAACCACGCTGTTATCCGTTGCCATGCAGCCTGAATTGAAAGTTGTATATAAAAATAACTGAAATTAAGATGAACGTAAGAACTAGACAAGTTTGATTAAAAGTAATGTGTTGCAATTGTTTCATCCAATAATAATATTAGTAGAGAGTGATTTATTAGTATTAACTTATTTATTTATTCACTTGCCACCCTGTCTCACCCCTACTTACCTTCCCTCCCAGGTCCCAGTTATTGTAAGCACTCTATCTCACCAAATTAGCTAAGCCTGACTGAGCTTATCATCAGTCATGATAATTTCCTTTGCCAATTGTGTCTCTTAGTTTCATCACAACAGAATGTATTCAACTGTCAGATATTCCTGAAATACCTGATTTCACATCAGGGACTCTTCTTATTTTGAGTGTTTTTATTCTGTTTGATTTATTCCTTTTTCAATTTTTCCATTTGTATTTGGAAAGTCCTACAGTCTCAGACATAAGTCGGGCAACCCCTAGCTCTTGGCACCCTGGGTGATTGCCTGTGTTGCTATGATATGGATCCACATCCGGAAAGCCTCACTCTCAATTCTTCCAAAGCACAGCCCTGGGCAAGACACAATGTTGGACTACCTTAGGGAATTCAGTTGTCTTTCTCCTTGACTGGTTGCCGCCTAAGGCTTGAGAGCCCAATCTGTCCTGCTATTTTACCCATAGCTGGGGGGAAAAGATGGATTTTTACTGTATGACAGCTGCTCTAGTGTTTGAGCTACTAGTCATAAGAGATAAAAGTTGCAGAAGATCAAATCTAACCATTTAGACTTAATCTTTATTTTCCCCCCATCATTTAGTGCCATACTTGATGTTATTGGTTTTACATACACTAGTAATATTAGTAGTATCTTGGAATTCTTATAATATGAAGCATTATCAACCGTTACTAATTTTTGACTAGTATTTTTTTCATCTGATTTTTAGTTGCTTTTCATTGTACATAGAGACAGGCTTCCCAAAGTAAAAGGGATGTGTGTGAGTCTTGCCTAGAGCTTATTCTTTATTTCTAACCCACTCAGTTTACTAGTGGCCAATAGTTGATGCAATGAATAGCAACAAAAATTAAGATGAAAGAACAACTACTATGAGAATATAATATACATATATTACTGATTTTTAGCTACAAAATGTGGAGATTGCTATATATTCAAAATCACGTTGTACTTGAGTGAATATGGTAGTCAAAAATTGGTAGTCTTGGTACATCTTGTTGGCTCTCAGTGAGCTCAGCACATCATGAAAATCATTTGGTTTATGTGGAAGAAGATAATGAGATAAATTTTGAAGCTAGTTTGAAGTTGTATAATGTAGAGATGAGCTTTATGATATTAAAACTTGAAATTGCATATTATACTTTTGTTTACTCCTTTCCAGTGACATAGTGCTGGGAGAACGCATGGGAACGTCGTTCCCTTACTTTTTGGGGGTGGAGCAATGTCGTTCCCTCACTATCTATATATTACTAAAATTTTCTATTTGAACAATTGACTCTTAAGAAAAATTAGCCAGTATATGTCCATATACTCATCCTCAAAATGTCTTTGAAATTAGATAATTTAAAAAAAGATTTCTCGTGTGTGTGGGGGGGGGGAGTAGCCCTGCATTCCCTCGCTTCTTTTTTACCACTACACCCCAGTTTCTTTCTTTTTTTTTCTTTCTTTTTTTCAAATCCATAACTTTTTTATTCAGCTTTTTGTTTTTTTTCTTCTCGAATGTTACCTTTGGAAATTTCTCTACTCTCAAATTGCAATTCTCTATGCAGAGGTTGAACCCAAGACCTCTGGCTTTTCAATCCACAGAGCTATTGGTTGTGCGTACTCAGAATTCAAATTACTTATTTCTAATCAGACAGAGGGAGGGATTTTTTTTCTTTCCCTTTTTGGCTCCGTCTCCCTGGTTACCAAAGGTGGGCTAGTTCCCAAATTAATTTGCGCATTTCAGAAAGTAAAATCGGGTTGGTCTTGGCAGGATTGGGGGTGAGCATTGATGACCAGAAAAGCCTAATATTCTTTAGTCAGTGGGTGGGGCAAGGGGGGGTTGAGAGATAAATAATATCGAAATTAGTTCCCAGGCCAGAAAACTGATACATTATCATCGTTATTCACTTTCTCTCTCGTCGTCAATGACTGTAGCTTTGTTATGTCCATCTTCATCAGCATCACCGATAGAACCCCTTCGATTTCTACTTAGCCCCCCACCCCCCACCATCATCATCATCATAACCACCACCATTATGGCCAAATCAATTTGGACACAAGTTAAGCAACGTCGAGCCTGCTCAGTACCTAGATGGGTGACCAACTGGGAATACCAGGTGCCGTAAGCAGCTGGGGATCATGGGGAGAGCCTCCTATGGAGGAGACCGATCTCTACACTATGCTCAATGACACAAACTAAAAGCCCCACTCCCCTAACCCCCTGAACTTTCTGACTGGCCTGGCTGTGAGCAACAAGAAATGGATAAATAACCACAAACCACCACCACCACCATGAATACTACTATTACCACTAGTGGCATCATCATAATCATACCATTGCCAACAAAATTCCAACCATTCTCACTCAATTAATGAAGCCACCACCACTGCCACCATTGTTCATTCTGACACTACCATTATCATGATGAATACCATCCTCCTGATCTCTAATACCATGAGCATCCTTATCTCCACCACCACCCTGATTAACACCAATTGTTCAACCATTTTGACATCCACCAGAACATTTGTCTGCGTCATCGTTATCTTCGTCATCGTCATCATCGGCATCATCGGCGTCGTAGTCATCGGCGTCGTCGTCGTCGTTGTCGTTGTTGTCGTCGTTGTCGTCGTCGTCGTCATCATCGTCATCATCATCATCATCATCATCATCATCATCATCATCATCATCATCATCATCGTTATCATCATAGTCATCATCGTCCTATTTTCATTGTCACTACAATTCCAATTCCACAAACTTTATCATCATTAGTGTTAAAAACTTCCATCATCATCATCACCATCACCATCATCATCATTCAACTTTATTTGCCACCACCACTGCCAACGACCCTCATTATGATGTAATTTCATACACATACTGCTTCAAAAAACAAGAGCCCTGCCGGCAACAATGCTTTCATGAAGAATCTGGGGTCAGGCATGGTAATGATGCCGAAGCATCTCTACCACTAACCCAGGGTGCCCCAGCTGTACCTTACAATACCACCAGATTTTGTTGGTTTTTCTCTCATTGTGTGGGGATGCCAACATATAATCTTTATTCAGGTTATATAAATTTATTAGACGTAGGACAGAAAATTGCTAAAACAAACGTTGTTAATGGCGATTCCCCCCCACCCCCGAAGGGATAGAATGTTATTTTCTTAAAACATCTAAGCAGAGGCATAGCTAGAGATTTGGGAGGATTTAGGGGCCAGGGGGAGGGGGGTCTTGGCTCTCACATATAGTGAGATCCGTCAGTAGAAATGCAGTGGGTGAATTACTATCTATAAAACTTTGGGGGCCCCCTCCTTTGCTGTCCTGGGGGGGGAGGGGGTTCAAATAGCTCCCTATCCCTCTCCCCTCAGCCACGCCTCTGTATCTAAGCTACCTTTCTGATTTAAAAAAAAGTATATACACATGATTTTAACTTAGGACTTTTACCTAGAAACTCAAATGATGATGCATTTACTAGCTTTTGTCTGTCATTACTGAGAATCGACACAGCAGTTACTTGTTGCTTTTTGCTAGTGCAAGATGGAGTGAGTGCAGTGCCAGATTAAGCGAGTGTGTGGCTTTTAGCATAAGTTATAAAGGGGCCCTACATTTTTAAAATACGCACAATTAAAACACATACATTTTTTTTCTTACATTGTAAAGTAATTTTCTTTTTCATTTTTCTATACAGCCAGTTAATACAATGGATATTTTTGACATTTCAGTAATAGTGTTACTTTGTTTTTGTTTTGATCTTTGTGCAGTAGCTATGACTTCAATTTCAAATACCTTTGTATTTATGTGTCATATGTATCACTTTTGTCTTCATCACTTTAGTGAATATCGGTTTTGTCTAAATCACTTTGGTCTAAAATCACTTTTGTCTCCAAAATATCTCTAAAATGTTGTCGACTTGATGAGATGGATCCAGGGATTCTTTTTGATTGAGAGATATTTTTTATTAAATTTTGGGCAAATCCTGGAATTTTTTCCACTCAATCGAAAAAGCATCCTTGGATCCACCCCAAAATTTCATCAATTCTTCCTCAGCCAAAGGTCCACCATTTGACAAAATGTCATTGAAACTCATTGAGAACTTTTAGAGATATTGTAGGGGCAAAGGTGATTTAGACCAAAGTGATTTAGACAAAATCGATATTTGCTAAAGTGATGAAGACAAAAGTACACCACTGTATTAAAATAATAACCCCAATTAAAGGTGATAATTGACTAAAATCGCTAATCTTAAACACCCAGACGTTCATGAACGTGGAAGGCAGTATAATACAAAATAATAGAGCAAGTGCAGACTTACTGAATCAGTATTGATAGCTTGCAAGCATTTAGTGCGGGGCCCCATAGATTGTGTGGCACTGATTGAGTGTATTGCCCATGTGTAGATTCATTCTATCTCTTCCTTGTCTATCATCATATGTCAGACTCTGAGAGATGATTGGCAGAAGGACTGGATACAAGGAATCAAAGATTTCCAGGGGATCCTTAGCTGTGAGCTGGTCTTGAACCCAAGCTGATTTTGTTTTACCTCTGCCAATGAAGAGGTATATGTAACTACAGTTACCTCCCCTGCACCATAGCTATATATGAAGCGATGTTCATTCAGTTTAGAATTAGTGTATGGCATTGGCAGAGGTATGCGCTCTATTAAAAAGTATGAGTCATGAGGATAGGCTAAAAGTGTTAGGATTAACATCGTTAGAAAATAGGAGAGATTGGGGAGACTTAATAGAAATGTTTAAGATTATGCATGGTTTAGAAGTAGTAAACCCTGATGTATTTCTTACTAGAAGGGGGTACAAGGGACTGAGAGGCCACATATATGCGGTAGAAGCAAATAGATATAGATTGAATATCAGAAAATTCTTTTTTAGCAATAGAGTGGTAGGACTTTGGAATAGATTACCGGAATATATAATGCTATCAACAGATGTAAATGATTTTAAGAAGAATTATTATGTTTATTGCACCACCGCAAAGGTTTAAGGTCCTAGACATTGTGTAAATATGATTATTCTGATGTGTGCTTGTATATACAAATTGTATACTTTTTTTCACACTAAAATAAAATGTCCTAAAAAATGTTCTGAGTGCTTTCTAGTTATGTATATATATTCACTCATATCTGTTTGTTTGTTCACAGTATAAAGTAGTGATGAAGATTTTGGGGTGGATCCAGGAATTTGTTTTCGATTGAGAGATATTTTTTCATATATTAAGAAGAGGTAAGCAATAGTCCAAAATTTGGAAAATCAAAACACAGTCACCTCTCATCATAGCTATATATGAACTGATTTTCATTCAGTTTTTATTG
>VCCN01007234.1:230317-249718 GCA_006491835.1 Architeuthis dux
TAGAGGTTTATTTAGAGTATTAATAATAAAAGATAAATATATTAGCTATTTGTTGGTAAGAAAAATGAAAAATAAAACATAAACCCCACATTACATTCACATAGTGAATGTAATATTTACGCTTATTATGTTAGATTATTATGTTAGTCATTAAAGTTTATATACATATAAAAAGTGTGTATATTAAAGCCCTAACTTTACTTGGTAAAGAAAGAAGAATGTTTGGAGTTGAACCCAGAACCGAATTTGAGTGGCCAGCATCCCAACACAAACCAATCTGTAGCCACTACTTACATTACTCATCCCTTCTATTTAAAGCTTGGATGAAAAAGATCTAAAAATATCCACACGTTTGGATGATATTATTATTATGGTAATCTGCCATGAAAAAAGCATTATTCCAAATTATAGATAAAATAATCTTCAATTCATTATAAATATTCATTAAGTATTTACAATGCAAACAATCTGCAGTCGGAATAAGCGAAAGGTGGTCTGTTGCGGAATCTACAGATATTGCACGTATTCAGCAATATAAAAGTTACAAAAGAGGAAAAAATAATGTGGACTTGAGATTTTATAGTTATAATGTTAATTTGATATCCTTGTTAGATGGCCTGCCCATTGTAATTTGTGTTTGCTAATGGCCTTTAGAATATCTCTGTCACCTGTTTTTTCCCTGATATGTTGTGATGTTTTGCAATCTTTCCATGTGATGTTCAGCATGCGTGACTGTAAAAAACAAACTGGCAGACAATAGGGGAAAGTTTATGTCCAACAACGAACTTCAAAGGGATGATGATGATGATGATGTTGATGATGATGATGATGGTGGTGGTGGTGGTGGTGATGATTGATAAAAATGATGGTGGTGGTGCTGGTGATGAAATCAACATTTATATTCAGTGTTTCCTCATCATCAGCTGATAGGGCGAGGACCTCACTTGGGATGTCTGTCAACCAAGACAGAATAGATGCTTGTAACTAGAAACATAGTGAACAAAAACAGTTTGGTTCCATTGTTCTCATCTCTTTGATGGATTGGGGGTGGGTTGGAATTGGACCTGAACATATATTTGTGGTGATCAGGGACAGATTACAAGCAGCAAAAACATTTGTGATGTCAAAAACAAAAAGAAAAGAATTGAGGAACATAATGATTAATCTCAAAGCTGTTAGCGATAAATATGTTTTGGGGTCAGGGTTAAGGGTCCCCACTATTCAAATGAATTATGAATCAATGGCCTTGTTATTTGCTTGAATCTCAAATGGATTTTCTCTTTTTGGCACCAAATTTATTCACTTCATGTTAAATTATTTTGTTAATCTACTGTAATACATTTATTCACCTATTATTCATTAAAAAACCAACACAAAATATATTTAACAAACTTAGTGTTAAGTAATTTCTTTGAGTTATTCCCCTTAGTCAGGAGAGTGATTATCAACTTCCGGTAAGGGGGCACTGTTTTTACGTTCTGGTGAACGAGCAGCCATATTGTTTTTAGGAGATCGGAGAAGACACACATGTGTGTCGTTGTAAATATGTATGAATAAAGGATCTGTGCGAGTACATCTTTTGTTGCATTTTGAATCTGTTAATATCTGTCATTATGCCAACTGTACATTGATAGCAGAGCATAGATGAAAAAAAATGACAGACGATTTTAAAACAGAAAATACTGGAAAGATGATATTTCCAGAGACGAAACAGAAAAAACATGGCCAAAGTTGGCCAAGTTGACATTGAATTACACTTAGACTTCAAAAATGTAATTACACTTTTAATTTAATTGAATTTTGTTCATCAAGTTAACAGAAATAGATTCAAATCTAAGAATTCATTCAACGTTTTCAAAGTAACAAGAAATTAGGCACAAAGATAACAAAATGAAATTGGTCGTCTTATTCGAGAAGATGTCCAATTTCTAGAGCTTGCTTCTAAAATCTAAGTCATGATGAATGGAAATTGATGAATCTCAAACACACAAAGAAGATTTGCAGAACCATTATTATTAATTTATTTTTACGACTATTTTCCTTCATCTCGATTTTATTTTTTCAGTTGTTTAGTTAACCTACTGCAATGAGTAAACAGTACGAATTAGAAATAAAGAATAAACTCCCGGTGAGATTCGAACTCATGTCCTTTCTGGCAGAGTGAAGCCTGCTTATCCGAACTGGCTGCTCTTCACTGCCTGAGCAACACAAACTCTGCAACTTGAAACTCTGAAACCTGCTTTCCAATACTGATCTCTTTGGTACCATGTTAGAAACTGTCAACCAAAACTGTCAACATCAACATAGGTTTCTTCAGTTTTTAAGTTTATCTATGTATATATGTACCACACATACAGGGGGCACCAATGGAGGTACAGGGCTGAAAATCTAAACATTTACTCATTATGTCTAGAAAAAACCTTTTTGTTTTTGTTTTTTGGAAGTTCCTCCCTAAAATAGGTTTTTACAATGTAAGTTTATGCTAAATTGGTCCCTTAGTGTTCACTCTTGTTTTTGGAAAATTTGGACCTTTTTAGTGACCACTGCCCAACAAAACGGCAAGAGAATAACTAATTCTTTTCCCAATTTTCTAATTGATCACCCCCAGTTTCTGTACTGGTAGTATTAGTAAAACAATTATCTTTATTATTTATTTTTATTAGATGAAGTATTTTAATCCATTATTATTAAATGTTTTTGACTACTATTATATTTTATTTAGTTTTTCTATCACAATAAAACAAATGAAGATGAAGGGAAAAAGTCGTCAAAAACTGAATGATAATGGTTTATCTGATAAAAATGAATGATAATGGTTCATCTGATAAAAATAAATAAGAAAAGATTAGAAAAGAGGTTCGCCAGAGAATGATGCAATGAATCTGAGGAGCCTCTTTCTGATTAGCAGGAGCAGCTGGCAACAAAAATGACGTTACCACATCAAGTCAAAAAATGAGTCTCAATTTCCTGTAAAAAAGCATCCGCAGTGGTTAAGACAAGCATCAGGCAACGTAACACGTCTTTTGCTTATTTATATCAAAATGGTGCTTGTCATCCACCTCCGTAACTGATTAGAGCCGTTGTCGTCCTCAAGATATAATTAAAAACAATTACCAATAAAAAGAGCGACAACATAACAGACTTTCATAATTATAGACATTTGGAAATAAAGCCGCGACTCAAATATGTTCCATTAATAGAACGGGACTGCGGACGCGTTGAAGACATTTTTAACGGCAAATTTTTGGTCAGTGATGACATCTCAGTACAGGAAACACTCCTGCTCAATTAGCAATAATACCATTAATATTAATAATAAGGATAAGTAATAATACCATTAATATTATTAATAATACCATTATTATTAATAATAATGAGAAGCAATAAAACCATTAATATTAATAATAATAATACCATTAATATTATTAATATGGATAAGTAATAATACCATTAATATTATTAGTAATACCATAATTATCAATAATAATGAAAAGCAATAAAACCATTAATATTAATAATAATACCATTAATATGATTAATAATGATAATAATACTATTAATATTAATAATACCATTAATATTAATGATAAGGATAATAATGCCATTAATATTAATATAATACTGTTATTATTAATGATAATAATACAAATACCATTAATATTAATAACACCATTAATATCAATATTAATAATAATATCATTAATATTAATAAAACGATTAATATCAATAATACCATTAATATTAATGATAATGATAAACAATAATACCGTTAATATTAATAATAATACTGATAAACAATAATGCTATTAATATCAATCATAATAGCATTAATATTGATAATAATGATAAGCCGAAACTTTGGACTGGGGAAGGCTCATTGTGACCTAATATCAAGAGTTCAAATACATACAGGGTAATAATGTTAAAACAATGTTGATAATAATAATAATGATAATAATAAAAGACCAAAAAACAATATCACTTAACTAGATTGTTTTTCTTTCATCCCCAATTCTTTGGAAACTGACACTCTAAATTGGTACGTACTACAAACTTGAAACTTAGCTTTCTATATTATAACGTGTCTGCCCACTTCTGTCTGTCACACTTCAAAAAAAAGATTTTGCGCTCAAAGGGTTGGAGGTAAAGGAGAGGTTCTGAGAATGGAATCACAATACAAAGACTGTGAAGAGGGTGGGGAGAGGGATAGAGAAGCAGGGTAGGGGGTACTCAAAGGGGTTAGTTGTGAAACATAAAGACATTCACTAAAGGAGAATGGCTAAACTCGGCCATCAAGAAAACTGAAACTCTAAATTGGTACATATTAGTAACTTGAAACTTGGCTTTGTGCTTGACTTGGTTAACATCTTCTAGAAACATACAATCCAATTTCAGTCTGTTCACAAGCACTGGATTATTTTGAAGGCCTCAGATCAGGATTTAAAGATTACCTTTATTCATTTTGATAGAGAAAATAATCATTTTATTTATTGATACCAGGTTTGTAGCATTGTCAGTCACATTGAGAGATCACAACACATTAGAGAGCAAAGGCAATCAGAAATAAAATTAAAACCATTAGAAAACTGGCAATGGGAAGGCCATGTTGCAAGAATGGCAGACAACCACTGGACATCACAACTCACAACGTGGATCCCCAGAGATTATATGCGAAATTGTGACTGGCAAAAAATAAGATGGCGTAATGATTTAGACAAGTTCAGTAGGTATTGGCACTGTGACGTCCAAGAATTAGAGAAGTGATGGGTCTTGGAGAAGATCTATGTCCAATGATAGACATTAAAAAGCTGATCAACCAGGGATGCAGTGCTGTGGTACCACAATGGACTGCCGCTCCAGCACCTCTATAAAAAAAAAGCCCAATTAAATGAATGAGACAAAACGTATTACACACCGTTCCTCCTCTGGACTACATCAGCAAGTCCGAGACGGGGGAATCTGTCGACTGGGCATTTTCATCTGAAGATTTATTAAAAAGTAACTGGACTCCTTTAAGTGGAAGAGTCCATTGTTTCGAATGGTTAGTAGGAGATATTTCTATCAGCAAAATTGTTACCTTTAAGTGGAAGAGTCCATTGTTACAGACAGAGAAACCAACTGAAAACATAACACTGTTCATTATATAGATAGATCTATGAAATAAATATCAAAGATAAACTTAGTTATCCTTTTAAACTAAGCCTTACATGACTAAAATCTAAATTTACTCGACCGCATTTTGACACAAATGAAAATATCCCAAATTAACACAACATCTTCAACAGTTAAATACTCGAGATAATGAATTGGACATGGACTCTGATAAGTCAGAGTCGGGGTGAAAAACACGTCTCAGTGTCTGCGTGGTATATTAGGATACAAATATAATCTGAAGTGAAATGTGCAGAGTTTTGACGCCATATGGAGGTCAGGGGGTCAGTAGTTCCTCCTCTACTAATGTCATTAGTCAGCTACATTGCCACTGCCCACCTGTATTGCCTCTACCTGTCCGATTGCTTCCTCTACTCAAGTTAAGTTCATTATTTATATAAACAACATCATCATATTCAGCAGTGATAAAGAAATACACTACTTCCAATGAATGACGTCTTGTTTAGGACCAGCCCAAGTTCCTGGCAACATGGGCAATCTGAGACAGTAGGATTTGAAAAATGGGAAAACGAATGAATTAAACAGATTAAAAGCAGTCAAAATAAGAAAAGTCCCTGATGTGAAGTCAGATTTTTCAGGATTATCTGACAGTTAAATACTTTCTATTGTGGTTAAACTAAGAGAAACAATTGGCAAAGGAAATACTCATGACCAACAAGAGATGTATAAGATAATACTATACTTTAAAGGGTGCCAAAGTTCAGCCTGCCCGGGGCACCAGGAACCGGGGAGCCCTGTAAAGAACCTCCTCATATTCAACACTGATAAAGAACTACACTCCTTCCAATGAATGACGTTAATAGTTCAAGCCTTGTAGTTTCTGCTTCCTTTCTACAGTCAGGGGCTTAACTGCCCCCCTATTGCTTGTTTCTTAAAAGAATCTTCCCCTTGTACTCAAGGGGTCATAGGGGGCAGGGACTCCAAGAGGGAATTTTATAAGGCATTGCAAAGCTGTTTTAGCCTTCCCCCCTCACACATACATTACACAAACACAGTCGTCCTTTAGGCATCCTGTTTTCATCTGCTATAACCACTTTTGCACCTATATTATTAATGGACATATCATATCAACTTATGAAGCTTAACTCTAGGGCCCTCTTTGGTCATCCAGGCCCTGGTGCGATCCTCCTCTCAGAGGCCCTGATGGGGGAGGGAGAGACGGCGATAGCATTATTTCCTCCATCCATTTTTATTCTCCTTTAATTTATTGGAGCAATTTATTTATTGATAATCTACTTCTGGCTTGCCAGGCCCATCAAAACCTCACCAGAGCCCCATTAGATGTACATTTAGGGAAAACGTTGCCTATTCTCTCCATTTCCAGCCTCTCACAATTGCTGGACGATGGTTGCCAGGTTTGAATTCCCAAATTCTTAACTGTAATACATTACAGGCTGTCCTGATTTTACGCCCGGATGCATCCCTAGAAGAAGTGGCAGAAATGAAATCGGCATAAAATAAATCCATTATATAAACATATTAACATAAGTTTACACTAATAAATATAACATTAATTTGTTATTTTAATATATGAAATAAATATATAACTTGATTAATAGAATACTTCCTGAATTACCAAAAGGAGAGAAAAATTTGGGCAAATTTCAAACCAGTGTCAATCGGCATCCATCAAATTGATGTAACATCACGACAGCCCGTACGTTTCAATGATGATAGCAACCATGGCACCAATGTCCAGAGGATTTGGAGTTCAAATCCCATCAAACTTAGTTAGAAACCATCAACCAAAACTGTCAACATCAACATAGGTTTCATCAGTTTTTAAGTTGGTCTGGCTTGTTACATATGTATCACACGTACAGGCCATACCAACTGAGCTAGAGCGCTCAAAATTTCAGCATATACTCCATGTTATATCAAAAGATTTTGATAATTTTGCCATTTTTATCCTTTAAAGATACCTAAAGGAGTGAGACAGGGGGATACAATATCACCTAAACTATTTACAGCGAGCCTTGAAACCAGCTTTCGGAAAACTGACTGGGAGGAAATGGGAATAAACATAGATGGAGAATACTTAAGCCACTTAATATTCGCCGATGACATTTCCATGATGTCGGAAGCATCCGAAGAATTACAAAACATGTTAACCAATCTAAATAGAGAGAGTAAAAAAGTAGGTTTAAAAATGAACAGAAGTAATGTTCAATGATAAAGTACCCAAAAAGGTCATAAAGATGCTAGAAGAGGTTGATGAATACATCTACCTAGGACAGGTAATCAAATTAGAGAAAGACCATGACAGCGAAATAAAATGATGCATAACAATAGGTTGGAATGCATTCAGTATGAATAGAAACATTTTGAAGAGCATCTTGCCAATGTGCTTAAAGTGTAAAGTATACAAAGGCTGTATAATACCAGCTATGACCTACAGATGCGAAACATGGAAATTAACAAAACGAGCTGAAAACCAACTTAGAATAGCACAGAGAGCCATGGAAAGAGCAATGCTAGGGATAACTCTAAGAGATAGAAAAATATCAACATGAATCAGAGGGAGGCCTAGAGTGAAGGATATTATAAAAATAATTAAGCAGCAAAAATGGAGATGGGCTGGTCACCTAGCAAGAAGAAATGACAATAGATGGGGGAAAAGACTAACCAACTGGTGCCCATGGGACAGTAAACGCAGTAGAAAAAGACCAGATACAAGATAGAGAGATGAGATAGTAAAGTTTGCCGGTAAGACGTGGCAGAGGTTAGCACAATCTAGGTATTCATGGAAGGAGATGGGAAAGGCCTTTGTTCAGCAGTGGACCTATAACGGCTGATGATGATGATGTCAAGAAAAAACATTTTTTTAAATATCCTCCACTAAAAAGTTTTTTTTGGGGGGGGCTTCAATTTAAAATGTAAATTTATGCTAAATTGATTCCCTAGTTTTTTGTATTTTTAAAATTCAGACTTCTTTAGTGATCACCGCTCAACAAAAGGCAACAGAAGTAACTTATTTATTAATCACCCCTTTTTCCATTTTTAATTCATCACCCCCAACACGGCATGCTGCCAAAAAAGACATTGGTCAAGTGATGGTTTCTATTGAGTGACTAACTGAATCTGTTTTTTATCAAATTTAGGAAATTAAGTATTTTTTTTATTATACACTGATTTACTCAGAATAGTGTCCTGATCTTGGTTGTTATAGTTATAACGTTTCGGCAGTTGTACCCTCCAGCCTTGGTAACCTTCCAGGAATTTTGAACTGAACCCTATATTCAATCTACCCCCATGGATTGAATAAAAGGGTTTGGTTCAAAATTGCCAGATGGTTACCAACTACAACTGACACCTGAAGAAGCCTGAAGGGTACAACAGCCAAAACATTGTGACTGTAAACAACCAAGATGAGGAGAGTAGTCCAAGTAAATCAGGGTGTAATAATGATAATTTCTTATCTCAGAAATTCAAACAAAAATTAAATATTTAAGCATTTAAAAAAAATAAAATATTTAATTTAGGATGCAGCTTTGTGTCAGTTTCTTTTCCAATTATTTAAATCATTTAAAAAAAAACAGGTCTGGTTAGTCACTAAATAGAAACCGTCAAGTGACCAACGTCTTTTGCCAGAATGGAAAAATTGGAAAAAGGGGTGATCGAGGAATAAGTTGCTTCTCTCATCTTTTGTTGTGCAGTTATCACTAAATGTCCATATTTTTAAAAAAGAAGCAAGAACGCTGTCAGACACAAATTAAGGCACCAATTTAGCATGAATTTAGTGTAAGATTTGTATAATGACAGATATTAACAAATTAAAAATGCAAACAGACGACGTACTCACAGATCATTTATTCATATATTTACAATGACCACGGCCAATGACATCCACGTGTGTCTCCTCCAATCTCCTAAAAAAACAATATGGCTGCTCGTTCACCGGAACGTAAAACAGCGCCCCCCTACTGGAAGTTGATAAGCACTCTCCTGCCTAAGGGGAATAACACAAAATACTTACATAATTCTTAGATTCTAAATTGAACCCCCCACTAAAAACCTATTTAGGGGTGGAATTTTCGAAAAACAAAAAACCTGTTTTTTCTAGTCATAATAAGGAGTGAATGCTTAAATTGGTGCAACCTGTATGTGTGATACATACATACGTAGATAGCCAGCCAGACCAACTTAAAAACTGAAGAAACCTATGTTGACAGTTTTGGTTGACAGTCTCTAAAAATGATATTATTTTAAACTTAGAAAATTTAGAATTTGTTTAAAAATTTGTGCATTTGGGCAGTACATACTTTGTCACACGTTCTGCATATGTGCAATAAAACATGCAAGTACACACACAAACACATGTTCACACACACATATACTGACACATACACGTAAGCCTATACTCATATATACACACACAAGTATGTCACTATACAAAATGCAGATATTCAAAGACAGATATCTGTTATGCCGAATTGGCGAAATTGCCTATTATATAAACTTGTAAAAAAATAAATAAACACATAGTTTTAATTTTATCAAAAGTTTATTTAATCAAAACAAGGATAAAAACAAGTATTTACATGCAAAATTTTGAGAAATCAAACTTTTTTTACAAATAATAAGTAAATACAGTTTTATTTGCTAATTAGTCAATTTTATCGATTCAACATGATATAGACAAAGTAAATCATTAATATAGTGATGTACATGGTGACATGCTTCATAAAGGATGCAACCCTAAGGATAAGGGGGGGCTGGTGCTTCAGTCCCCCCAATAATTTGCTAATATATGTTCCTTATTTTTTCAAAGGTGCTGCAAAAAGCTAGCTTTAAGATTATAGAAAGAGTAAATAAACCAAATCCCTTTCAATTATTTGTTTCTAGTTCATAGGTGTATAATAGACCTATCCTGAGTCTGTGGATGACTTGAAAAATACATAACATTGATTTCTGACAGATTTTGAAGCTCTATTTTCAAAAATTCCCTAAGCAGCCTTTTGTTCATAATTATCTCCATCAATTAGATATCTGAATATCATCATATATCCATCAATTAAATAGTGTACTTTTTACAATAGGGGTGATTTCCAGCAATCTAAAGGGTCTGGTCTAAAAAGAAGTTTTTCCGCTTCGTTCGCAGACCCTCCAATAGGAATTTTGTTCCGACAGTACTGTAGAAGAATATGCACAAATAAATACTAGTCATTTGGTAATGCTGTACTCAGAGACAACAGTATTTAGCAGTTGAAAGGATTGCATCATAGACTAGTCTCATTCGAGCATCCATTCTTGTGTGTAGTGTTAGCTATGTTGTTTTCCAATGTAATGAAACAGGTACAAAGCTGCATTTAGGTTAAAGGAATCACTTTCAATATCTATTATAAAGTTGAAATGTCTGTGAAATTAGCATCTTTTTGTAATTTTAGTCTCTAAAAAGTAGTTTTTAGATTTAAAATAGTTGAAGTACAAAATGTCAAAAGGAGGGTTGCTCCTTTTTGAAACACTCTGTATATACACTGATAGAAACACATTCTCACATACAGAAACATATACAAATGCACGCACTCACTCCCACACACATATGCACAAACACACACAAGTAGAGAAACACGGCCACACAGACATGTGCTCTCTGAAAGTAAAACAGAAAAATGTAAACGCGTCTAGAATGACACACAGCTGTTTAAACTCTAAAACATCCGTGAAATAAAGATACACAAACACACGTGCCGTGTTGTGTGTCGTAAATACTTTTGCCTCCTGCCATTTCTGGCTTGGATTATTTTCTGTCCAAAGTTGAGGTTCTCGTCCCAGTCTCCATGTGTGCTCTTGTTTCCAGGGGCATAGTTAGAGATTTTGGGGTCCGAGAGAGAGGTGGGGGAGGGTGTTTGTCTCCTTGAAGGGCCCCCTCTAATATTTAGTGAGATTTGTCAGTAGAAACGCAGTAGGTGAACTACTATTTATAAAGCTGTTGAGGGCACCCTCAATTGGGAGCCGTGGGAAGGGGGCATTTTCAAATAGCTTTCATCTGTGGACTGTTCCTGTTTCCGTCACTTTGTGGATCAGCTGATGGGAGCAAGACTTTCGTCAATCGGTACACCCTCACTGCAATTTTGGCTGTCCACACAATATCTCCAAAAGTTCTCAATGAATGTCAATGAAATGTTGTGGAAGGGTGGACAATAGGCTACAGATGAAGTGATTAACTTTGGGGGATGGATCCATGTGCAATTACTTCCCCATGGCATTGGTAGAGGTATGCGCTCTCTGAGTGCTTTCTAGTTTGTTATTATTTATTAAGTACTGGCAGATTTCAAATTTGTGACTTTACGACCAGCCAACTAAACCAATGTTATTCTTCTGATGATGTTTGTGGATAAGATCTTCCATTTAAATAAGTTTTTATTCCACTTAAAGAAAAAAGGCAATCTTACTTTCCAAACGATGTAAGTTTATGCTAAATTGGTCCATTCATTTGTACCTGTCAGCATACACACTTGTACTTGAAATAGGTTTTTAGTGGGGAGGGGGTTCATTTTACAATGTAAGTTTATGCTAAATTGGTCCCTTCGTTTATGCCTGTCAGCATTCACTCTTGTTCTTTGAAATTGTTTTTTTAGTGGGGAGGTTCATTTTACAATGTAAGTTTATGCTAAATTGGTCCATTCGTTTGTGCCTGTCAGCATTCACACTTGTTCTTTGAAATAGGTTTTTAGTGCGGGGGGGGGGTCATTTTATAATGTAAGTTTATGTTAAATTGGTCCCTTAGTGTTTACGCTTGTTTTTGGAAACCTCCTTTTCCAATGTTTTAATTGAACACCCCCAACACAGGTATAACCTGCTTTTCAAACGTTAACTTTATGGCACTTTTTCACATTTACAAAAAAATCCAAAAGAGAAAAAATCATTCAGCATTTGTTTTGCATCAAACTGTTATAGAGGCAGTGCACACCCTCTTCCCCTCTCTCCAACACCTCAGCCCCCTTTACTTCCCACCACTCCAACCTCCAACAATTCAGCCTCACATGCCAGCATCACTGTTATTTTGATTTGGGAATGTACAAAAGTGTGTACCATATAAATTTATGGTAAGTTTTTATAAGAACAATCTACTTTAAGATAGTGGGGGGAAAACCTGTACTTAGAACATTGATTCAAATTATATGTATATAATATTTGCTAAATGACTGCATAGGTACTTGATAAGTCTCTAAGTAAGTTGTTGATATAGATTATTACATAAAGCTAATTAAGCTATTATTGATTGATTAGCCTTTCTTAAAAACTAATCTTGCCATTGGCAGATTGTTAATGAATCTGTTCAATACAAAATCAATTGATTGATTTTGTTCTGATCAAAATCTGGAGCAAACCAACAGCCAAATGTTAACCCTTTCATTGTCCTGTAAGTAAATTTCAATGATTCACTGACATCTCAGCTCAAGCCAACCCTGCGCCGACAACTCTGTGTGACTACTAAAACTATCACACATACTCATACTATAGTTGATTTACAAACTCAGCGATAAAATGTAGTAAAGCAAACTAAAAAAATTCAATTCTTGTAATGAATAGTTTACACTTCGTTGTTTGTTCCTGCAAATTATAAGTTAGCAAATTGAACTACAGAAGTAAATTAATTCGCTAAAATAATTCAACTAAAAAAATAATTTTCATTTTTGTATTTGTTTATGTTGGTCCTTGTGCTGAGTTATTGTGGAGTTATCATTGCATCGTGCAGTCATGCGCTGAGTAGTCAGCATGGAGTTCTCAGCATGGAGTTGTCGGCATAAGGTTATCCTAAACAGAGAAGTCAGGTCACAAATTTCAATTTTTTTAAAATCCTGTAACCCGGTGCAGCGTCACTGGGGCACAACAGGTGAATTCATGATGGGTGTGTCAAGGACAAGAGAGCCTGATGGAGCCCATTCCTCTTCAGGCTGGTTTGGAATCAGTCTTATTTGTCTCCTAGACTGGTTACACGCCATGGCTGGAGAGCTGAGCCTGCTCTACTATTTACCCATAGCTGGGGACAGGAGAGATGGATTCATACCAGGCATTAGTGGGAAGTGAGAGACTAGCTGATTTCATTCTCCTTGTTATTAACCATTCAGCCACTCTGCCTAATGTTTAATCCACTGGCTTTTTTCTCAATTGAATATTGGGCCCGGGGTTGTTTACATTCTGTGTTTATACCCAGAGCTTGATGCAGTTAAATGTTCACTTTTTATTTATGACCTATTTTGATAGTAAATATTGCAGCCAACTCCTACCCAACATATGGAACAATTTATCTGCAATTCTTTTTTAGGATTCATTGCAATGATGTCTGAAATTCATACAGAACTGGTCATAAGTATTTGAACAAACAGAAATGTGTATGTATGGCTTGGTCTTAAGAGTTAAAAACAGGAACTTTTCATAACAAACAAAAAGCACAACAAGGCATGCATTTAGGTATGTTTTGTGATTCTCAATGTTAAATTTCAGGAAAAGAATTTAAAAATTGAATTAAATTGCTAAATGAATTAAACCAATTTTTTTTTATCCTGCTAAAATTTTGTTCATAATCAATCACCAAGGAGATTGGAAAGGCTAACTAACATTGTTGTCAAACTCCAGGACAAAGTCAGAGTTGACTTTACTATCCTATGTAACAAGAACAAGAACAAGAACAAGAACAATCCTCACCAAAATTAGG
The DNA here is from genome assembly GCA_006491835.1 of Architeuthis dux. Classification (NCBI taxonomy): domain Eukaryota; kingdom Metazoa; phylum Mollusca; class Cephalopoda; order Oegopsida; family Architeuthidae; genus Architeuthis; species Architeuthis dux. The sequence continues at coordinate 244,152 of VCCN01007234.1, forward strand.
GGAGTAAACCGATATGTAAAATACCCATTCCCCTACAGTGATTTGAACTCATGATCGCTAACCTGGTGCGTTATCACCTGTACTAAACTGACAAGTCTTACATACCTCTAGAATTTATAGGAGAATTACACAAGGATGTAGAAGTAGGAGCAAAGTTTGACCATGGAGCAGCCAGGCTTGTTATTTGGAAGAGTTGTCAAACTAGTTAGTTAAACTAGTTAGTTAAACTAGAGAGCAATACAGGTTTTTGAAAGAATGCAATCCCAGGCAAGGAACACAGAGTTTGTGCTTGTATAATGTACAGCAGTGCTCATAAGTATTTGAACAAGCACAAACTCTGTGTTTCTTCCAGGCTCTTCTATTTTTATGTTCAGCTATTATTTACAAACAAATCAAAACAAAACTGAAATATTCGCAAAATTATGATGTTTAATTTAACGCAATGTCCTTCATGGATCAATAATCTATCTCTATGTGACATAATAAATACTCAAACAAATTGAAAAACTGAAAAACATAAACAATAAAAAAATATTTTTCCAGACATCATTTTGGGGGAGAGTGTGGGTGTGTGTGGAGGGGGGGGGTGATAAAATCTGTGGTCCTTGTGCAGCTGCACTGTTTGCACTACCTTTAGTACGTCCCTGATTGGTAGGTGTTGGGGGGGGGGGGGCAAAGTATGGCCCTGGTGAGAGAGGTACAAATGAAAGGTTATAAACATTGACTTTAACAGTGGGTGTCATCCATTGCTTCCAGTACCCTGGGGAAGAAAAAAAAGAAAGGAATGAAGAAAGAAAGAAAGGAAGGATGGAAAGAAGGAAGGAAAGAAAGGAAGGAAGAAAGAAAGAAAGAAAGAAAGGAAGGAAGGAAGGAAGGAAGGAAGGGTGGAAGGAAGGAAGGGAAGAAAGAAAAGAAGGAAGGAAAGCTACAAAAAAGAATGAAAAAGAAAAATAGAAAGAAAGAAAGGAAGAAAGAAAGAAAGAATGGAAATAAAGAAAAAAAGGAAGGAAGGAAAGCTACAAAAAGAATGAAAAAGAAAAATAGAAAGAAAGAAAGAAAGGATGGAATGATGGAAGGAGGAGAGAAAGAAAGAAATAAAGAAATGAAAGAAAGGAAGGAAAGAAAGGAAGGAAAGAAAGAAAGGAAGGAAAGGGGCAAAAAGAATGAAAAAGAAAAAAGAAAGAAAGGAAGAAAATAAAGAAAGAAATGTATTTGAAAGAAGGAACGAAACCATCAGTGAGATTTCTTTCATGCTTAACTGTATTTTAAAAGAAAAGAGAGTGAAAATCGTTTTACAGGGAAAATAATTTGTCTTTTTTCATTAGCGTTCTTAAAAATAATGTTGAGTCTCATTAGCAGAGAAAGGAAGTGTTGAAAAAGAAACCATAAAAAGCTCCTTGAAGATTACCAGATGCAACATACACCTGAGGAAGGATGGAGACCAAACCAGCTGAAGTAATTGAAACAAGAAAGTTGAAGATACTAGTCTGTATAATTCATAGAATAATGACCATTTTATTTTATTTTATTTTTCAACATTTGTTTAGCACTTGAAAACAAAACATTTCAATCAAATAATATAATAAGAGCCACGGCTGTCACACTTATAGTATCAGTAGCAGTCGGAATTTGAACTAAGCTAGCTGATTTCATAATCTGTGCCATTAACTGTTCAGCCACTCTGGTCCTCCTATGTCAATTTAACAGTAATTTACCATATTATACAACTATCAAGTAACACATATACTCATTTTGTTTTGTTTGTTGCTCAGAGCCACCAGTGATCCCTATTTTCAATCCACTGGCTTTTCTGAAGTAATTGAAACAAGAAGATACTAGTCTGTATAATTATTAAAATAATGATCATACTTTTCTCTTTTCTTTTTCAACATTTTCTAATAAATTCCTTTAAAAGCAAAGAGGGAAAGAAAAAAAATGAAAAAGAAAACTTAAAAGAAAGATTTTGGTAGATTTACTTATCAAGAATATATTAGCACCTGAATTGCTAAATTAAACGGTTGCATAATACCAGCCATGACTTACAGATGCAAAACATGGAAATTAACAAAACGAGATGAAAACCAGAATAGCACAGAGAGCCATGGAAAGAGCAATGCTAGGGATAACTCTAAGAAATAGAAAAATATCAACATGGATCAGAGGGAGGACTAGAGTGACAGATATTATACAAATAATTAAGCAGTAAAAGTGGAGATGGGCTGGTCAGAAAAGATGACAATAGATGGGGTATAATGACTAACCAATTAACAAAACGGACAATAAAGGCAGAAGGAAAAGACCAGACATAAGATGGAGGAACGAGATAGAAAAATTTGCCGGTAAGACATGGCAGAGGTTAGCACAAGATAGGTTGTCATGGAAGGAGATGGGAAAGGCCTTTGTCCAGTTGTGGACTTATAACGGATGATGATGAAGAAGAAGAAGAAGAAGAAGAAGAAGAAGAAGAAGAAGAAGAAGAAGAAGAAGAAGAAGAAGAAGAAGAAGAAGAAGAAGAAGAAGAAGAAGAAGAAGAAGAAGAAGAAGAAGAAGAAGAAATTCATTTAAGGGAATTCAGAAAGTAAATTAAGTTACTTCCCTTTTGGTTATTTTTAAAAACTCTTCTTTAATTCAATTCACAAAAGAATTCCATTTTTTTTATCCTATTCATTGAAGAGTTCCACAGCAGTTACAAACGGTCTATGAATCTTAGAGTTAAATTTAGGAATTTATGTTGTATAGTTTTTTAAGATGACTATCAGTTACGAAAAGGTCACCATAATATCATTGTTACTTGTTAGAATTCCTTACTAGTCTACCAAACCAGCTGTTGTGTCTGACAGACTTACCCACAGTTTAAGTATCTTTATTTAATCTTCAGCCAATCATTTTTGCAAAGAAGTACTGCATATTCTTGAATATAGGTTGTTAAAGTGAAATTCTCATCAGTGATGATGAATTTACTCGAAAAAAATGATTTAAAATAGATATTACATAATAACACATTGTATACTACCTACATGGCATATCATACAAAACCATGGTATGAATTATCGCTCGCTAATATCGACACTGTATCCATATAGGCAAAGTATTGGCCATTTTTGACTGTCCTGAGTATAAGGTCGAACTGCTGTTTTTGGGCTGTTTTTTTAGTAAAAGATCCTTGTCTTATATTCAAAAATATACGGTACTACCTCTGTCTCATAATAATTGTAACATTCAGTGTATAAAATGCATATGCAAATGTAACAACTATTATGGGACAGAGGTTGTATTAAAATGTGCCATAATAATTGTTACATTTAGTGTATGAACTGCAAATGCAAATGTAACGATTATTATGGGACAGAAGTTAATACATTTACCTTTTGTCTTTAAGTGAAGCATGAAATTGGATGGCTTCTCTGACTGATAAGGAAAACCATTTGTATTTGAGTTATCTTCTCTTTAAACCCTCCACATCAAAGGGCCACATCTTATATCATGTAAATATGAGTAGATTATGACTGAGCATATGAAAATCTTACTCTTGATCTTACGAGACAGACGGATTAAAAAGAGTATGCGTGTGTGTGCGGGAAGGATCCAGGATTTTGAGTAGAGTCCGAATTTGTGTTTTTGCACTAGAATTGACAAAAGAGTAGAGTAAAAAAATTAATCAAAGAAATTTACCACAGAAACAATAAATAAAAAGTTTATAAACAATAAGAGGAAGACATCTTACTTATATTAGAAGAAAAATAAAATAATACATTTTTGTTTTTTAAGGTTAATCTATGATTACCTGGGATTATTTGGGTTTTTTATTTCTTTTTCTAGAAACATTTTTTCAAATTTTCAATTGTGCTTGGCTCAAGCAGGGGGTTCAGGTACCCCTCCCGCACCTGGATCTGTGCAGTGTGTGTCACTCTCTGCCATAGACTGACAGTCTAAGTCGTTGCAATTAAAAGCAACTAAAAAAGAAAAAATGAAAGAAATACGAGTCAAAAATTAATAATGGTTGACAATGCTTTATCTGATAAGTAAATCTGTTTATATAAAATTCATTGCATGACAATCAAACGAGTATATTACATGTTAATTTTAAATGTGTATATTGCATTATTAATTTCAGCCAAACTTAAGGTGTGTGTATGCGTATATGTGTGTATATGTGGGTGTGTATGAATACTTCACTTTCTCTATTGTTTATCAAATCAATATGATAATTTGCAATGTGTCTGTCTGTCCATCTGTCTATCACACTTTAAAAATAACAAACTTATGTCGAAAAGGGTGGGGTGGTGGAGAGGTTCTAAGAATGGAATTGCAATACAAAGACCATGAAGAGGGTAGGGATAGGCCAAAGGGTAGGGCGTGAAACATAAAGATATAGGCTAAAGGATACCGGCTGAATTAGGGAAGAAAGGCAAGAAAGTAATCGGTCAAATTACTGTGTAAACATACTGACACAGAACACAGCTTTATACCATTAGCAAAACAACGGGTATTTACATAATCAGTTTTCTTTAGCAGCTGACAATAGAAAAAAGGATTGTGTTACGGGAATTGCCTGAGAGATGAGAAGATAAACTTGTAAAGAACAAAAACAGAATTTCAGTATTAATTTCTTTGCACAGGGTTAGGGTTAGGGTTAGGGTTTCTTCACACAATGCCTCATTTGGATTGTTGCTAATGAACTGTTTAATTAGCAATAGTGGGATATCAGAGATTTGGCTGCTTCTCTTCTGAACTACTTTTGGCAAACGCTGAAAAAAGTTTTTTGTTTTATAACAGTTTGAAAATGGAACTAATTTTTGATTTTTGACTTCTTGACAGATATACCTCTGAGTGCATGGGCGCCAATTGCCACTTTGCCAGAGAGGGGTGGGGGGCAAAGAATATATTTTGGGGGTGGTGGGGTTTTCCGAATGTTGGTTGTCTGGTAAGAGACTAGGGAGTTCTTAAGCTGTGAATTGTCCGAGCCGTCACTGCTCATAGTGATCCCTTGATCTCTGGCCTCTATAAGTTTCCAACTTTCAAACCCCTAGACCTTTGTGAGAAGTCATGATCTAGGGGACAATGGTGGGCCAAATGAACTGTTTACTCGTCTGACTCCCCCCCCTCCCAGTGAACACTAGCTGAATGATACAATACAATCTATATATTACTGAAGATTCTCAAAATAAGATGTTTCGACTGTCAGAGATTTGGCTCCTTCTCTTGCAAACCACTTTTGGCAAACATACTTACCTTCGGGCTTGGATGTTAGTGTAGTATCTGTTCTGTTGTATTTGCAGCATAAACAAGGCCTCTGGGTCTTCTGACCCTGGGGCTCCATTGCACTCTAAGGGGAGAGTTAGAAGGACATCTCTGATGCCCTTGTGACACTGGCCACGGAAAATAGGCAATTTATGTCCTTGCCCAAACATATGCATGTGGGCCTCCACGTTAAAATGACCTTTCATCACATTCCACCCTTGTGGGGGGGAGGTGGTTAAATAACTACTTTTGGCAAACGTTAAAAAAAGTTTTTGGGGACTTTTGACTTTGTGGCAGAAATAACTCTAAGTGATTTTCAAGTGAAT